>JALPQD010000299.1:189323-419323 GCA_023101885.1 Typhlomys cinereus | reverse complement strand
AATAAGCCCACATTTTTAGCATCATTCACAAGCAATAGTTTTTCTTAAATCATTATAGGTTGAAGCTTCTTCATAAACATTATTTGAGTTTTTTTCCTAGAACACATGAATATTAAAGTAGGCCTCGGAGCCTTCTCAAAACTCATTCCTTTCCTCTGTTAGTATCTAAAACTCTTGTAAGGGAAATTTTGCATCTATTTACTTTATTAACAGAATTTCATAGAACTTGGACTTTTTCATTTAAATATGAGAGAATATATTCATGGATAGACAGACAATAAACATGTAAATAATAGATAGGTAAATAGGTAGAGAGATAGTAGTAGGAGAAAATACATAATAAAAAAGTACTTCTTCACTTAATTCTCATAGGACACAATCTAGAACTTTCGTTTTTATCCTCAGTTTACATGAGCAAACTGAAACGGAAGGATGTTAAGTAGTTTGTCCCAGGTTACTCAGCTTGAACATGAAGGAAACAGTGAAAAGAAAAAGTTTGATGATGATGATGGTGATTGTGATGGTGACGATGGTGATGAAGGTGATGATGGTGATGGTGATGATCCTGAGAATGACAGTGATAATGATGAGAAGGATAAATCACAATCATTTTTTGATAAATCTGTGTGCTAGAAATTGTGCTTCATACTTTCCAAGTGTACATATCACACCACTTAGGTTCCATGATGTAGCTTCAACTGACTCTTTCAAGTAAGGAACTAGGGGATGGAAGCAGCATGTTATCAGTATAGCCCAAGCCACAAAGGTAAAAATACTGACATCATAATCAGGTCCCAGGTCTGTCTGATCAACCACCAAGACCCTCCCATTGCACCGTGCCTGCCTCCACACAGACGGACTTTAGAAATTTTAATTAAACATCGAATCCTGAAACTGTGAGCTTCCTGAGTACAGATTTCAGAAGTCTAGGGGGGAAGTGGGTTCTGTTCCTCTTTGTGTGCTTCCCACGGAAGTCACTACAAAAAGGCTCAGAAACATCTCCTGGGTGTTATATTTTGCGATTTGAGTAAATAAGAGCCTCTTTTAAAATGTAAATAACACTGAAAAATGTTAAGCCTATTAGAAAGTCACACTTTGGTTTTAACAGCTAGATAATTCAATTCATCTTTTGAGTAGCATACTGAGTGGGTATTGCTGCTGCTGTGGTCGAATGAATCATTTTGTTCTTTTCTTTTAGCCTGGAACATTGAAAAGAAGACCAGGGATGTGTTTTTAAATAAGCTTTTCATTTTAGAATCAGTTTAGAGTTGCAGAAAATCCATGAAATTGGGGCAGAACCGCTGATATCCCATAGCCGGGTCCTCTTGTTATTATTCTTTCATAAAATCTGCTGTGTTTTTTTTCACAATTAGTAAGCCAATCTTGGCACACATTATTATGAACAATAATCTGTAGCTGGTCGCTTAATGTCCCTTCTCTGTTCTCAGAATCCCATCAGGGACACCACCATCGTTTGTAATTACAGTGTCTCCTTAGAATCTTTTGACTATGGTAATTCCTCAAACTAATTTATACTCAGTCGTCTTGAGAGTTTGAGGCATATTGGTCAGTGCTCTTTAGAACATTCTTCATTTAGGACATTCTCATGATGAATCCAAGTTTATAAAATGCAGAACTTCAGAGTAGAGCCATTCTATCAGGGTATAGGACATCAGCCTGTCACTGTTGGTGTTGACCTTGGCTAGGATATTAAAATCTGTTTACCATGTTTCTCTGCTGCAAGGGGTGGATCAGCTACTTTTCTCGTAGCTGTGGAAAAATACCTGACTACAAACAACGGAAGGGATGAAGGGCTTCTTTTGGTTTGTGGCTCAAGGAAGGCACTGTGCAGGAACCAAGAAGCTGCTGGCCATGTGGCACCCACAGTTAGGAGACAGGCAGGGAACAGGAATAAAACCTCAGCTCTGCCCAGTGACCCAGCGAGGCTCCATCTCCTGAAGGAGTCCCGACCATCCCAAATAGTGACACCCTATGGGGGCATTTGACATTCAAACCACAACACAAGGTTCCTCTTTTCTTCCTTATCATGCTGGACAGTTTTTTTTATATATATTTTATTTATTTTTGAGACAGAATGAGAGGCGGGCACAGGCCATGATGCCCATGTGGAGGTCAGAGGACAACTTTCAGATGTCGATTTTCTCTTTCTGCTGTATGGGTTCAGGAATCAAATTCAGTTTTGGGCGCAGGCACTTTACCCACTGGGCCACCTCATTGACCCATATGGAGCTTTTTCTCAAAGGAAGGTGCTGCACACAGCCCACACTCAAGGACTGGACATTGAAGCTCGCTTTCTTGAAGAGAAATAGCTGGATAGTTACTTGGATTTCTTCTGCACAGGAGACTTGCTTAATTTTTCCTTCTAATTTATTAAATCTACTTACACAGGTATGATGGGCTCATGGGTATTTTGGGCTGTGGCTGTTGTCCAGCCCACCTTTCTTCCTTTTGTTGCCCTGACTGTAGCAGCTGCGGACTCCCGGGAACTCTATAGGTTGACATCTGTGCATCTACAACACGCCCCCATCATTGTGGCGCTTGGTCTCCAACAGGAGCACACTCCTGGCACTATGAGATAATCCAGTTTTATCCTGCTTATTTTTGTTTTGTTCCAGTCTTAGAAGCAAATGCTTCTTTAAAGATTCCGGTTTATTTTTAACTGGGGAATGTTATAGGGACTAGGCTATGTTAGCTGTTGGAGTGCTTGTTACAATGGGAGTGACATTGCTTCTAAGTCATCTCAGCTGGCAGTGAAAGAAGTATGTGATAACAGGCAGACAGATGATTGATTGACAGATAGATAGATAGGTAGAGATAAATAGATAGATAGATAGATAGATAGATGATAGATAGATAGATAGATAAATGATAGATAGATAGATAGATAGATAGATAGATAGATAGATAGATAGATAGATAGATAGATAGATAGATAGATAGATAGATAGATAGATAGATCCATTTATAAGAACTTCCATATGTAACCTTTGGATCTCTGTTTGTTAAACATGAGGCCAAGATAAACTGAACTAAATTACATTTGAATCTGGGCAGGTGGATAAGCTCCACAGCCATGGTAATGTTTCAAAAGCTCCCCACAAAACTGAAACATGCCAGTTTTTCCAGCCTTGTGGTTAGAAATAAATTGGTTGATCCTGGGAAAGTACTTACTTAAATCACCAACAGACAAAAGAATTAGTAAGAGTATCTTCCCACCCTCTCATAATTTCCAGCTTGATTTGACATTTAGTTACAGAGCTTGGCTCAGTACCACCAATATAAATGGAGTTATCTTAGCCTATTAACAACAATAACCAAAAAAGTCAGGTGAGAAGAAAAGCCCAGATGGACGGAACCTAGAACAAATCAACTTGAGGGGGAGGTATCAAGTTATTCACAGTCTCCCAAGACACTGAAAACATCAAAACCCAAATCGGTAAAGGAACACCTGTGATATGTGAAATCCTATTCTAGGCAACACTACAGATTGTCATAGCAGCAATTGTCACTATTAAAAATAATATTAAGTTGAGAATATTAGGTCTTTGGTACTTTTTTTTTCTACCTGGTTCTCAGCACAGAGGGATAACCCTCAAACTTTTCCTTGAGTGACAGGAGTGTTGTTTTGCTAATGAGTGGGGCAAGGGCTGCACAGCAGCCTAGGGATGTTCTCTAAGAAACCAAGTGAGTAGTGGGCTGGGTCTTCTGTCACCTAAATGTCTAAGAAGGGAAGAGTCTGCAGACTGAAATCAGCAGAATGCCAGTGGACTAATCAATCATGTCTACAAAATAAGTCCTCCAGGAAAACTCAGGGGGCACCAGGAGGGTGAACACATCAATGTTGTGGGAAGTGGGTACCTGGTGACCACTACAAGCACTGCTGTCCCAACACCTCTTCGCCAAGCTGTTGATGTCACTCAAATTGAAGTGGTAACATTAACTATCGGACCTTATTGAGGTCTGTGGAAGTGTTCTAAGAAAACTATTGGACATGGGAAAGTATGGCAAGTCCCCGGGGTGTGGCCATCTGGGTAAAGCTGCAGGGGGTCTGGAGACCCCACTTGTGACTGGCAATCTTTTGGTCAGGGCAGGTCTTTCAGGGACTGTCCCATTTAACTTACAGAATCACATGACAGAATCACATGGGGAGGTGGCTTGGAGGTTAAAGTCTTTTTCCTTGCAAGCAAAAGGACCTGAATTCAACTCCCCAGATCCCATATAAAAATGTCAAGCACAAAGTGGCAGCCTGCCCTTCTGGCCCTGGAAGGCAGAGTCTGGGAAACCTCAGACAAAGCAGTAAGGAGGTAAAGCAATCCAGGATGATTTTACATGGCCAAATTCCCTCTTCTACACACACCCCTACACACACACACACACACACACACACACACACACACACACACACAAGCATGCAATATATGATCAAATACCCTCTTCTACACATACCCCTTACACACACACACACACACAGAACACACATGCATATACACATACACACATACACACACACACACACACACACACACACACACATTAAAAAAGAATCATATGCTGGATCTAAGGATTCCTCAATGTCTGCACTGAGTAAGATCTTAAGGGCTTTTATCTGTCATGGAACTGACCACAGAATGCAAACTGAAATGAAGGACGCTCCCTGCATTCCACTCTGCCATCAGCCACAAAGCAGAATTACTTTGAATGGCTGATACACTATTTGACTTTACATTCTATGTACCATGCATCTTTAAAATGAAAAGAAATCAAAATGTGTCTATTGCCTTTAATATTAATAATAGCATTCCTACTTTTAGTTTTTAATCATTCATGAATACACATGAATATAGTTTAACTGCCTATCATGCTAATGTCATTTCATAAAATCTTGTTTGTTTTAACATGAGAGAAAATGGACGTAGATAAAAGATCAAAACTATTAGGGAAGAAAGAGTATTAACTTTATTCAAAGTTTATTTATATCAGCATGAACTTAAGATTTCTTCCCTCCCCCCCAAATATGTATTTCCTGGCTTTGAATGCCAGCCAAGTGTTGCTGGACAGCTAGCAATGAACAACCAAGATCTAGACTGTGGATGCTAAATGTTATTTCCTATGAAAGGGAATGAGAGCTTCCAAGGATGCAATAATTCTAAGTAGGAAAGACCCAAGAAGAGCCTGATGTATTCTGGGTGCATATGAAAACAAAGAAGTTATCAAAACTAATGTTTATGGGCTGGGGCAGAGCTGAGTGATAGAGTGCTTGTCTAGTAGCAAGCACAAGAGCTGGGATCTATCCTTAGCACTGCAAAAGAAAAGCGATTATATCGAAATAAAGTATTTTATGATTAAAGGATGTCATAATGATAAATATGGCTCTAAAAGGGTGAAATATATTGGCTACACAGAAATTCCTAAGCTCAGATTTATACATGGTCATTGACGGTTGCTAAGACACCAGATAATTATTTTAAATTTATAATTAAAAGAAGAGAAATCGGTCATCTATCTTGCTTGTGGTAAACAGTTATTTCAGACTCACCAAATAGGTATTTATAGGAGAATTATGGTTAGTAAATACAGCAAGATTGTATTATTTGATAACTACTACTTTCAGCTACAAAAAATAAACTAATTAATGCCTGCAGAGGTTTGCAAAGGAAACACATAGTTTAAGTCCAAGAGGGTTATTTTTTCTCAAAACTTGAATAAGAAAAAAAGGATTTTTAACTCTGATTGCCAGTTTTTATGAAATGAAGGTAATAAAGAAAATATTTAAAAGCAATAAGTTTGTAATCAACCAAGCAGAGTTGGGAGTGTGGGAAAGTGACAGAATTTTCTTTGCCACAAATAAATAAATACCTTGAACAAGGAGGAGAAAATTAACTATTGATTATTATCATAAACCTGCCCTATAGCTAAAATTTAAGGACTGCTTGAATCCTGGTTGGAAGAAAAACTGTAGAATATTTCTACACAGACTGTTGAATAAAGATTAAGCGATAGATTATATACAAGAAATCACTGTTAAGCCTATTGCTATAATGCCAACATAGTTAGGTCTTGTCAGGAGTTCTTATCTGTTCCTGATGTATGTTAAAGTTTCATAGGCAAAGTATCATATCTCATTTGCTCTCACTGGAGATAGTATCTAAACCAAGAGTAAAAACATTAGTAATTGTTGAAGCCAGGTGACTAGTGCCTGGAGACTCATTGCATAGGTAATTTAATTTTTGAATATATCAAAATTCTTCCATTGAGATATTTTTAAATTATAAATAAATTATTCAAAAATGTTTTTCCCTTGTGTCAGGTCCTGGGTTAGAATTAAGACACAGAGAAATGAATAATTAATCCATTCAGTTCAACCTTAAGAGACTTTACTGGAGTTTAGTATGAGAATAAGTACCTCTCAGACTTCCCAGGGGACCAGTTCCTGTTAGGAGGACATTTGCAAGCTATGCTGTCTTTCTGATGTCCTGACCACATAAAGAATTTGAGCCATTCCTCCTATCATTCTTGGAGACAGCGTCTGAAATCCTGCAGACAGGCTAGCCTTAGGTGTCATGTATGGACAAGATAGTAAGGGGAGAGCTATACACCCCCAAAACATTGCCCAAAGTCAGTTAATATGGCTCCCTGTCACTCACAGAAGGAGCTTCTCCCAAGGACAACAAGCTGGCATGGCAGTTGGACTTTGACTATTGGGTGGACCAGAAAAGCATCTGCGATGGTTCTCAATTGAACAAGTTGGAAATGATACACTGGGTAAGCCAGATGGTTCTTCCACTAGGTAGAAAGACCCATGCTTTGTTCAGGTGTTTACTACGTTCCGACCCATGCCGTGCTTTGGACTTTGCTCATGTAAAGGCATTTAGCTTCATAGAAATGTTGCGAGCATTTTGCACCAAAGAAAATCAGAGTCAGAAGGGTGGAACAATTTGGACAAAGGCCAAATGCCAATTAGGATTTTTGCTTTGTTGCTGCTGTTGTTGTTAATGTGTGTGTGCATACAAGCACACATGAGCCACCATGTGTGTCTGCAAATCAGAGCACAACTTTAGGGACCGAGTTCTCTCCATCCACCTTTACATGGGTTCTGGGAATCACATCCAGGTTAGCAGGATAACGTGGCGTATGCTTTTCTCTGCCGAGCCATCTTGCTGGCCCTGGGTCTTTGGTGTTCTGAACTATGGTTTGTTGTTGTTTTCAGCCTTGCTGTTCCTGCACCACCCTTGGCTCCATCCTGATTGGTATTGGAGGTCACCATGATGATTCCAAATGTTGCTGTGTTTTCTGAGTCCTCAAGCAAAGAAGTTAAACATTATATAACCTTGAGGTCTGGAGCACAGAATGCTAGCCAGCTGTGTTCCACTCTTCAGATGCTATGGAATTACCAATTTATGCATGAAAATATGCATTTCTTTGTAATTACTACAAGCATCAAACATATTAATATGCATGTATATGTGTACATGCATATATATTAATGTTTAATGCATATTAAGAGAGGATTATTGCACATACAAATTCATTTTAATTGTCAATCTGCAATTGTATGTTGAGAAATAATTATAAGATAATGAATACAAATGCAAAACAAGTTGTTTTTCCACCTTATGAAAATTTTCAAACTCATCCAAAACTTGGAAGAGTTCTTATTAATGGTTCTTTCAAATAATCTTCTAAAAATACAACTCAAACCAAAGGCTTTCAGGAACCAAATAGTACAAAAGCATGTAAAACATAGCTTTAGTAACACTAGCAGCAGTTAATTATTATTCAAGGAAAACTTCAAGCCTAGCATTGTTCTGAGCCTTTTTCACACCTTAATTTATGTAGTTCTCATTATAGTCTTATATCCAGGTTCTCTTATCATCGTCTTTCAAGAGACTTTAAGCAACTTCCCCAAGTGCACATAGCTAACATGCACATTTCCTTCTTCCCTCCCAACACCTCCCACACCTACCAGCTCCTCTCCCCAGAACAAGCAAAGTGACCAGTGTCTTGTGAGCTTTCTAGAAATGTTCTAGGCATACCAAATGTGTTGGGGAGGTGATGATTTTACATAGAAAAGTATAGAAAATAATATAATCAAACTCCATGTACTCACCCTCTAAAATTAACAAAAGAGAAGCTTAGTTATATCTGAGTCAGATTGTATTTAAATAAAAAGAGAAAAAAATACTTAATGTTATCAGAATGCCTCTTGGAATACCCTTTCTCAATCCCATCCCTTCTTTCTCCATCACTAACTCTGTCATAGTTAGGCACAGGTTAACACTTGAGAGTTGAGAGTTTGAGCTCTGGACACATTTGTAGAGAATTAGTGGTTGAGTTAAACCCAGAGCAAACCTGAAGGAGATTGTCTAGCTGATGGGGAAGGCCTAGCCCATGGTGGGTGGGATTACACCCTGGAATAAAATACAGAGAGCTGATTGAGAAAGTTGGCATCCTTGTGTATACTTGGTCACATGCTGGTCTGGCAAGTAGGGTTCGTCCCTCTCTCAGCTGTTATGTAGTGATGGTGTGGCCAGTTCCCTCAGCCATAGTACTGCTGTGAGTTCTCCTGCTAAGATGGACAAACAACTGAAACCTCTTTGTTCCTTTAGGCCGGTTGATAGTGTTTTATCAGCAACCATGCAGGCAAACTGCTACAAATCCCTTTATCGGATTAGTATCTCTCCAATCCATGTATTTATTCTAAATATCACCCACCACCAAAACTGTATGTACTATCCAAAAGCAGTTTTTCAGGCTTGGTTTTTAATTCACATGTTTTCTATTTAGGTTTTGTTCCATTCAGGATTAGGGTACTTTCTGAAACCTCCATTACTTCTTCACATTATTTTTTAAGACATATCTATATTTATAGGTACTGATCCCATTCATTTATGGACACTGCTAAACAATATTCTATTCTGAAACTGTACATTTTAGCAATCCATACCATTTCTTTGCTGACGATCATGCATTTAAATTTTGAGGTAATATTTATGCAAAATCCATCGTTAGATATTTAAAGAGTAAATTTTTGACATGTGTATGTATGCATGTGAGTATACAAGTTCCTACACGTGGGGGCTGAGTATAGTCTGTCCCTGAACCCAGAACTCACTGATACTGTCACTCTAGTTGTCTAGCCAGGGATCCCCTGTCTCTGCCTCCCAAGTGCTGGGTTTATGAGCAGCTGCCACTCCTGCCCAGCTTTCCGTGGATTTAGGGACCCAAACTCTACTCCTTACTTTTGTAGGGCAAATACCTTGTCTGCTGAACCATTGCCCAGTCCCTCAGGGTACAGTTTCTAAAAGGACTAGTTTCTAAGTTCAACTTGAGTTCTGATAAGCATACTTAGACTGGTGGAAAGACCTCCTTTTCCAGATGTTCCTTCTTCAAGGTTACTGGGATTGTTCAAAAAGAAGAGCATCCTGTTCAGGTCTCTGCTTCCTGATCCTCAAAGATGTGAGCAAACTGAACCGCAATCCCCCACTATCCCTAGGCCTCTATCCCTAACCTACTGCGCTGCACTGGTCCCTCTGAAATATGAGCTAAAATAAATCATCGCCTTAAGCTGCTTTCAGTCAGGAGGAAAGTAACCCCTATAGTTAGTTCCCTTCTCAGATTCTCCAAGGTAGAATGTCTCATGGCCACCCAAAGTCATCTATCACCTCATCTTTTCCACTTTGCTCAGATCAGTAACCAAACAGCCACTTTAAAAAATTCTAAACGAACCTATATTTCAGGAGTGTCATACAGATTTCTTCTTAGGCTGAGCGGCCTGCTATAACAACGTACCATAAAGTTCTGGAAGCTGGAATTTGACAACCGGTGCAGCTGAGTTCCAGTGAGCACTCTCTGACTGCGGCCTTCTTCCCACAGAGCAGAGACTGAAGGGGGACCAGCCCTCTGGGTAGCTCCTTGGAAGGATGCAAATGCTATTTGATCAGGACCCCACCCTTATGCCTTCATTGAACCTTGGTGACTTCCCGGAAGGTCCTATCTCCAAACACCATTTCATTATGGATTAGGATTTCAATCCATGAATATGAATGCAGAAAATATGCAAACACTTAGTTCACCCTTTATACATATGTGGCATCCTGTGCATATTTGGATTGTCACAATTGAGTGCAGCAAAGGTGCAAACTCGCTGACATGGATGGGAAATATGGTGGCGAGTCAAATGGCCACACGGTGTGCAAGCCCTGCACGTGGATGCGGATGTGGAGACAAAGAAGACACACATTGTCACTCTCTGTTGCAAACCCAGGGATCATCAATCAAACATTTGCTGTTGAGAAGGAGAGCCCTGCCTTTCTGTGTCTGTGAGAGCCACCTCTCATAAATAAGAGATCAAACTCGAAAGACACATCAAACTTGGTGCAGCCTGAGCTGGGCCAGCCAGGGAAAATAAAAAGTATGATGAGTTATAAAACCTCCAAGAAGAGGCATGTCCGCACAACTCCCTGAGCCGAACCATGACGGCAGTACGAGTCGGACCATCCAAAGAACATATCGACAAAGGCTGTTCCGCCACCAGGAATGGGCTGTCCAATTAAGGTCATCGGTCCCTTGATGAATCTCTGGTGTGTGCTTCAGTGCCCTAAGTGTGTCCTTTCACCTTCCACTATGACATGGTGCAGAGATAAATGGAGATCAGAGATTGAATTCCACTTTTATCACTTATAAAATGTCTACAAAAATGCAAGTTCTTTTTTTTTAAAGTTCAAAGTTTCTTTTTTTTAATTTTTAACATTTTTTATTATTATTTCCACTCATACAAACTTAATAGGTAGACCAGTTCCCTCCCCCCTCCTCCTCCCCCTAAACCCCCTGCTCCCCTTCCCTTCTTCCCCATCTCCCAGTGCCTCCCCCCCAATTCCCAGAGAGTCCTTTATTGTGTATGCCTAACTCTCCTCTTGGTCCTCCTCTCCGATGACGTACAAGGACCCAGTGGCTTGACCCACATAAATCGACAAGAATATATCCCTCCCGGGACCCACAGGAAACAGCATGTGCTGTTTACCATGCACAAAGGCATAATGCCAAACTTACATAATCTCTTCAAGAGATAGGAAAGTGAGTGCGGTTTTCAATCCCTGTATTTCAGACTAGGAAGTTGCATCATGGAGAAGCCCTGGATCTTGCCTCCTTGGGGTTAACTGCTAGTGAAAAGAGGGTGACTAAGTCAATCATGTGCACTAGGAAGGCTCTCAGAAAAGTCTTGCCTCTCACCATCAGTCAGTTTCCTTTAAAATGTAAACATTTTAAACTAGGACAGACAGCACGTTACAGGTACCAGCCATGCAGTCTCAATACCTGAGTATCTTGTTTTCTGAATTTCCCTGAAGATAAAAATCACCTGAGGCAGATGAAGAATCTTCCTACTTCCCAGTTCCTGCCCTGGAGATCCTGAGGCAATGGGTTGAGATGGGGCTGGGGATTACTAGAGAAGAACTCAAGCTTCACAGGTGAATCTGAGGCTCAGGGAGGTTGGAGAAGCTGGCAAGTTAACCCCAAGAAATAAGGAGAAGAGATCTGTGGGGTGACAGGTCTATTTAAACCATACCACCTGCAAGAAAGGACAGTGGGCTTTTGTTACAATTACTTTTCTTTCTGCTGCTATAACATTCATGCAACCAGCTGAAGGGAGAAAGGGGAGTGTACCTGTTATTCTTTTCTATTGCTGTGAGACAACATTCAAAGTCCAGCAATTTAAGGGAGAAAGAGATTTATTTGACTTACAGTTCAAAGTCCAGCAATTTAAGGGAGAAAGAGAGATTTATTTGGCTTACAGTTCTAGAAGGGAGATACAATCTATTATGGTAGAAAAGGCATGGCTGGCTGGCAGAAGCTGGAGGAGGCCTAAGTTACATCCATCATGGGAGCTGAGCGCCTCTACAAACTCAAGAGCAGACCAACTAACTCAAACAGGGTGGGGCTAACCACCTCGAAGCCCACCCTCTATGACTGCCTTCTTCCATCAAGGCTCCACCTCCTAAAGATGCTGCGACCTTCCCAAACAACTAACGATTCAAACACATGAGTCTTTCGGGGACAACTCACATTTTAAACCATGACAGGGAGACTTACTTGGCTTACAGCTCCAGAGGGGATATAGTGTTGACTATGGTGGACACGGCTGGCTGGCAGAAGCTGGAGGAGGTTCAGGTCTGTGGTCATCAGGGAGGCAGAGAGAGTAAGGGGCAAACTGCAAGAACAGACTGGAAACAGAAGCAGGGTGGGGCTACTCAATGTCAAGGCCCACCCCTTTGTTAAGACTCCACCTCCTAAAGTTGCCATGATCTTCTCAAGCATTAACAGTAGCTAAGGGTGCAAACACAGGAGCCCATGGGGAACAATTCACATTCCAACCATAACAACTTGGATGAATTACATCTCTTTCTTTTATCCCTTCTACCAATGGATAAAGTCACTTCAGGTGAGTGAAGTGACATTCTAAAGGTCTCACAGGCTTGTGATAAGATAGACTTGGGAGTTAAAGAAATGCTTCCTGATAGCCAAGCCACTTTAATCTAACATCTTCAGGGTACACCTTCAGGCAGGGAAGGATCCAAAGACAAGTCATTGAGATACCTGTGTAGAAGGAGCGTGGGTGGCACAGTACAAAGATGGTAGTTAACAACGAAGTATCAGATAGCTCCGTGTTTCTAAGGTCGTAGACTTTGTATATTCTCAGCATAGAATTATGAGTATATAAGATAATGTATATGCCTAACAGGCTGATTAAGTCATTGTACAATTGCTCTCTCCTCTGCTTTTTTTTCTTTTGCCCTTTTTTCCCCCTCATTTTTTGATAACTCTCTACTCTTCACAAATGTGCTCCCAGCGAACTACAAAAATACTTTTTTAAATTTTGTCTACCCCCAAAAAACTACAAACTTCTTATTCAGTGATTGAAAAAGGTCAAAGAAAACACATAAACAACAACAAACTTTGTTTCCATGTTCCAGAATCTACTTCATTTTCTTGATCTTCCTTTGGAGACACACAGAGGCAGCCAGGCCTTACAGAGAAACTCTGACCTGCATTGCACACGGCCCAACAGGAAGCAGGGAAGCCCTGTTCCCAACCTGGGGGAACCCAGTGTCCTGCATGGGGGTGTCCTTGGTGGAAGACATATCTTGAACTTAGTGAGGAGATGTGCTGCGGGAAGCTCTAATGGAAGAGAGAGGCTTAACTTTGCTACAACCTGCAGGGAAAGGCATTCCTTAACTCTGGGAAATGAAACCAGAAAACCCCGGGATGCACACGGGCTGGGGTGGAGGAGTTAGCTCCGTGCCGTTTCCACTGGGGCATCAAATGACAAGGCACATAGGACAGACCCAAAGAGTCTGGCACAGTTTGAATGCGAGTCACCCCTACAGGCTCACGTGTTCCGCTCCACAACTGATGTTAATGTTTGGAGAGGTTGTGACATTTTGAAGAGATGGAGTCTTGCTGGGGGAAGACTGGTCAGAGGAGACAGGCCTTAAGGTTTGGTAGCTGCTCCCTGCTTCCTCTCAGTTTGCTCTTGTTCTCTCTACGTCTCGATGGCTGCAGAGACCTGAACCATCGTCCTACTTCTGCCTCCAGCCATGCCGTCTGCTATGCGATTCCCGCCACAACGGACTATATCCCCTCAGAAAACATATGGCAAATAAATATAACTTTCTAAGTTTTTTTGAGTCTGAGTACTGTCTCACAGCAACAAGAGAAAAGGAACTGCAATATAGTCCCTCTGAGAAAAACCACAATCCTGCTGTCTTTCAAGGGAAAACATCAAATCAAATTAGCACCCCAACAAGAATGCTTATCTAATTCTCTGAACTGGGGGTTCCCAAACTCAAATATGGCCTCAGATTCCACTAAGATGTCAAAACTGAAGATGTGGATAATAGGGCCAGAGAAGAAATGATCTTTCACTTCATTCCTTTCTCTGGAGTCATCTTCAAATTGTAAATTCCCCGTGAATGCAGGGGTCACTCACTTCCCAGGGGGAAAGATAGAAGAGCATTCACGACTCCCTTACGTTGAAATCCTGGCTTTGTCATTGGCCACTGGTAGGCTGTGTGGGCTGAAGAAGCTATTCAGCCTCTTTGGCTATAATTTCCTCATCTGTAAAGTGGAGATGACACTAATCAGGGTGACCTGAGGGGATGTTGTTAAGATTAAATGAGGAACGTAAGTAGGACACTTAGAAAAGTCACCAGAGCTTGATGTGCAAGCTTCATCTACTATTCCAGCTAAGTCTGATCCAACAACTGAATAATTAAAACCCATTCCATGACTTTGCAGTCAGGAAAAGAAAATCCAGAGAGCAGGATCCAGAATTACATAATAGCCTGTGAGTAGTCAGGATTCGTTGCAGACACTTGCCAACTTCTAAACCAAAGGCTGAGCCATAAAATGCAGCCAAATTAAGTTACCAAGAAGAGAGTATCACTTAAGGTGAGCATCTGAGCAAGCCAGTGGAGAGATTTTCATCAATGTGGGAAGATTCAGGTCATCGTGGGTGGGACCATTCCCTAGGAAGTTGGATAAGACAGAGAACAGGTTGGGTTTGGCAGATGGCAAGGCAGAACGCATGCCCCTCTGTCAGCTCCTCCTGTGAGTGTCTTGATGCTGGTATGAACTCCCTGCTATCATAATAGACTGTAACCAGAAAATGTAAGTCAATAATTAACCCTTTGTTCCTCTAATTGTTTTGGCCATATATTCACATCAGTTTACCGGAGAGCAACAAAGACAGATTTGGTACCAGAAGAGCAGGGTGATGCTGGAAAACTAGGACAAATATCTTTCACCGTTTCTTATAATAGTTAACCAAAAGGAATAAAGATATTCAAAAACATGTCCTCTTTTGTCTTTTCCTGCACCCTCACCCCAGTCTCTCTCTAGACTCTTTCACATTCTGCTGGTGTTGATTCACAGAAGCAGGGAGCACATCTGGTTCTTTACCAGGGGATCCCTAGTGTTTGGTACACTGTTTGGCTCATAATAGACGCCCAATGAATAACTATAGAATGGATGATAATTGAATGACTATTGATTTCCTAACGAACTTAGGAGACCTTCCCACTTTTCTTTCTGAGTCTGTAGTCATCTGAACAATACTCTGACAGCAAATATTTTTGGATGAAGACACTGGACACTGAGCCTGTTCTCTCTCCATCTGTCACTATTCCTGAGCTACTAATAGCACTGTGGATTTTTGCCCAAAGAATGAATGGCAGCTCTTAGTTAAGAACACCTTTCTCAGTGACCCTGATGATAGGAAATTATTTTAAACCTGTAACTTATCAACTATTGGGCAAAGATGAGCTCTACCAGCCTTTCTAGAAATATATCACAACCTAGTTCCTTGAAAAGCACTGAATTAGGAGCTCTTTCTCACTTCCCAAATGGCAAACAAGGTCAAAGAGAAAAGGTCTTGGGCCCAAATGGAAGAGTAAAGCCTCATTCATGACTGGCGTTGGACAGCCAAAGTCTGTAGGTCCAAAGATGGAGGTAAAGTTAAAAAAAAAAAAAAAAGTAATTTGCCTTGATCAACCAACCTCTTCTACCCTGACTTCTTACTTCAGCCTTCATTAATTTCCCAGAAAAGTCTAAGGCCCCCCATCATTTAAATTTCACTTAATTATCATGAATCTCACTCCCACATTATCCGCCAGCTTTCCTTTTGTTATTCTAGTTTTTAAACTCACGTTTATATGTTAGCTAATGAACTAATGTTCCAACAAACTTAAAAAAACAAACGGAGCTTTCTCTGACATCCCCCAAGGGCCTTCCTTCCAATACGTGGCTATTCCTGAGCATTCTGTCTTCAGAAGGGAACACAGAGCTGAGCACTCAGTAGGTTCTATAGAGATATTTGTGCAAAGAATAAACAATGGGAATTCTATGAAGGACTGAATACTAGTTTTCACTTATGTAAGAGAAACCTGAAATATTACCCTAAAAGGATTTTCTTCCATTCTTACATAAATGCTTGGAAGTTAGCAGTGTGGGACTGATAAGTTGATTCTACTTCAAGAAAATGGAAGCAGTGTGTGTGTGTGTGTGTGTGTGTGTGTGTGTGTGAGAAAAGTGCAGTGGTTTTACAAGTCACAGTGGTAGAGATCTCTTTGTGTTGGTTTAGCATTAATTGTCAATCACACACCAGCAGGCAGTCCTTTGGGGACACATAAGGAGGAGCCTCCTGCGCTGCTTGTGAGAGTTGTCTTGGCTGCCTGAGTTGTGGTGGCAGCATTCCCTAGCAGGGTATCTCAGTCTGTACAGAGATGGAGCAAGCAGGCTGAGTATCAGCAAACAAACACACGTACATGGGCTCACTGCTCTCATTGCTCTAGATGTGACGCGACCAATTGCTTCAAGCTCCTGCCACTGTAACTTTCCCACAATGATGGACTGTAAAGAGGAATTGTGAGCCAGTTAAACTCTAAATAGCTTGAGTGGGGTCTTTGAGGAAACCACAACAAGTATGATGTTAACTGAAGGAAGCCAGGCACAGAGTGACAAATATCACATTCCTTTCCTTTAAATACACATGCAAATATATACATGTATGTGGTAGGAAAGTAGACACATAATTATTTTGAGGAAGTGAAAGGCAGTGGGAGGGGAAGGGAGGTAAAGGAGAATATTGAGGAAGTGGGAGGTGAATATGATTTAAAAAACTCCATATGTACATGCATGAAAATCTCATAAAGAAACTAATTATTTTATATATAATATATGTGAATAAAATGTATTTAAACTAACTTCTTAGTATAGCCGCAAAGGGTAGATCCCTTCTTTTCAGTATGAGGGATTGAAACATCTCTTGCATGCTGCATAAGTTCTCTAACACGAGGTTATAACCCTAAGTGCAGATCGTTCAATCAGTAAAATTCCATACACATAGTTACTATCACATGAAACAAACCTGAGCAATTGACTCACCTTCTTTAACTCAGTTGTCCAGAGCAGAAAACGAAGAGAGGAAAAAGGAGAGAAGAAAGAGGAGAAGGAGGAAGAAGAGAAAAACGATTCAGTAAAACATTATGAGTGAAAGAAAAAGCCCACATTTAACAACTTCCAGGGAAAATATTTATCTCCCTGGCCATCTCTCTGACTTATCTCTCCCACATCTCCTCTAACACTGGCTTATGATCACTTAGAATTCCTAGAAAAGAGCAAATCAATGTCTCTAGAGTAGGAAAAAAACAAAAGCACAGGTTTCACACACACACACCAATTTTTTTCCATTTCTGTATAATTATACCTAGGGGATTGTGCAAAGTTTTATGAACTGTGTTAGTTACTTTTCTCTGTGGTAACATAATATTTGTGAAAAACAACAAAAGGGAGGAAGGGTTTCTACTTTGGCTCAGCTTGGGAAAAGATACAGTCCATCCTGGCAGGGAAGGTGTAGGAGCAGGAACACACTGGGAGAGTTCACATTGCATCTGCAGTCAGGAAACAGAAGAATGTTGGTCCTCCGCTCACTTTCTTCTTTATAGTCAGTCCAGGATTCCGACCCATGGAGAGGTGCTGCTCACAACCCTGAGTGAATCTCCCCTCCTCCAGCTAAACCTTTCTGAAAATACCCTCATTTACACAGTCAGAGGTGTGTCTCCATGGTGATTCTAAGTCCAGCCAAGGTGACAATAAACATTTAAAACCCACACATGCTGAAGACAAGGCTTGGCCAGTGTTACATAACATATACTTACACTAACATACTTGAGTTTGCTCCTCTCCCATCCTTCAAAATTATTGGCGTTCCTTAGGTTTATTACCAAGAAAAAAAAAAGTTCTTCTGATGTCTTCAGATTTAAATCCAGTGTAATCCAAAATCCTCTCAGTTTATCCTCAAGAGAAAGACTTCTTGATCTTCTATAATGCCTTAAACGAATATGGGATGTTTCTAATTCCTGTGCATTTAGCAGTGAAGAGTTATTTTAGTGTCGTGCTTTAATATAGATGGGAAGGTTCACCTGGAGTGCATGGAGCTAGGTGCCTACTCTAAGAGAAACATTTTAATTCCCTATGTCTTTGATTCCTAGTCTAAAATGTAGGGGGAAACTATGTCAGCCATGTTCAGAGTTCCTGATCATCTATCCAGTAGTGGAAGAGAAAGAATGCCAGGACATAAGTCAGAAACATTCAGAGAGAACTTTCATCTTATTGTCTTAGCTAAAGACATCTTTCATTGAGCCTTCTCGCTCAGGTTAGAATCTGGAAATCTCCAGGCCTCCTTTATTAACCCAGAGATTCCCTCTGCTACTCTTCTAAATCAGACCATTGGTTTCCTGGAATCTGAGCCTCTCTTTGGATTTGGTTTATTCTTTTGATTTAGGTACACATTGCAGATAACTGATTTATGCTAATAAACATATCCATTAAGATGATTATTGAGATTCGTGAGATGGCACAGTGGGTAAAGGCACTTGCCATCTGATGACCTGAGTTCGATCCCTGGAAGCCACACTGTCAAAGGAGAAAATCAACTCCTGCAAGTTATCCTCTGACCTCCACATGAACACTATTGCATCCACATAGCTCCCCGAGTTAATTAGCTTTAAAAAGTTAAAGATAATTACTGACAATTCCTGTGTTTGTGGACACAATTGTCAATGGAAAAATGGAAAAAAATTAGGAATAGAAAGACTTTATGAGTAAGGATCTATTTCTTTTGAGTACTCCTAAATGCCAGTGTATGTACAACATTGTCTTTCCGGGTGACTGGTCTTCACAGAGATGGTTTCGTTCTCTTAGTGGATTGTCTAGGACGGACCGGCAATGCTGTGAAGCCAAGAGTCTCAAAAATCTGCATGTGGATTGTTCTCTGAATGCTCCATTTTCAACATAGAGTCTTTTCCAGTCTCATCTGAACCAGATAATCTAATGTAAGAACCCTTCAAATCTTCCTTTAAAGAGGGGGAGGTGTAGCAAGGTGTCTTTGGATTTTGTAGATAGGATATAGGAGATAATATGGTGTGTGTGTGTGTATATGTGTGTGTGTGTATGTGCGTGCATGTGTGTGTGTGTGTGTGTGTGTGTGTGTGTGTGTAATGTGTGAATATATGTTTTTTTTTATATCAGTCCTCTATTTTTAGTCCTTTTCACATTTTCTTCCTGGGCTTCTTTCTGTGCAACAATATTAACTCTGCCACCCCCATCCCCCAATACCTAGTTTTCAGCTTTTTCTCTACACTTAATTATTTCTTATTCATCTTTTTTTCAAATTTTGAAATTCTATCAGCATGTCTCGCCAGCTACTGTGTCTCCTCAACCTCTATTTGTCCATGAAAGGATTCCTTTTTTTTCCCCTTTGTGTCCCTTTATTATTATTTTAGGACTGTAGGTGGGCAGATCTAAAGGAATAGGGAATGCATTCCATCCACCACATAGAGCTCAAGTAACTTTCAAAATGATAGACATCACTAGGCTCTTAGGAACCTGAAACAGATGCTAAGCTTAAGAAGGCTCAATGCTAGGTACCAAGAGGCCCTGAGAAAGCTTTATCAGGAAATAGACAGATTGTCTACTCGTAATGTAGACAATCTACTAGTAGACAGATTGCCTACTAGTAAGATAAATGTACTGAAAATATACTTTTTTACTTGATTTGTTTTTATTCCTTTAGACTTACATGCATGAATACAATGACTGTATGTCATTTTCATCC
This sequence comes from Typhlomys cinereus, assembly GCA_023101885.1. Taxonomy (NCBI): domain Eukaryota; kingdom Metazoa; phylum Chordata; class Mammalia; order Rodentia; family Platacanthomyidae; genus Typhlomys; species Typhlomys cinereus. The sequence goes on along the minus strand of JALPQD010000299.1, from coordinate 399,633 downwards.
TTTATGACTCAATCTTACCCCCTCCGTTTCCCACCACAAGCCCTCTTCTAACCAGTCACTCTCCTGCTTTTGTATCTTTTTTCATAAGAGGCCCACTGAGTTTCATCTGGTTTGACTTTGATGACCGTATCTGAGCAGTTGCCGGAACATGGGTCATATACCAGGGGGTATGTCATGAAGGATAGCAGTTCCCCTTCCCTCCCATCCAGCATCGACCCTCAATCATCTCTCGGATGGGTGTAAAGTCTCTTGATACCTTTCCCCTTCCATGGTGAAGTGTCGATAGAACAAACTTGGAAAAAAATAGATTTTCCAAGTAAATTATTTCATTTGCTATTTACAGATAATAAAAAATAACCTTTTATTTCATTTTATGACCATCCGAAGTGAAGATATTGAGGTAGACAGACATTGACAGCGTGGGGTGTGTCAGACTCAGCAGAAGGTGGACAGCGACTCCAGGTTCTCTTGCTACAGCCCAGCTCCACCTCTGTGTCGTTTCCATCGTCTCAGTTCTGTTGCTTCAACAAACACTTGACTCAAACCATGTAGTAGAACAGGGGGCTTTTTATAGTTGAGCATGGTAGGAAGAGCATTACCAGAGAAATCAAAGGAACTGGCCATACCCCTTCCACAGCAAGAGCAGAGAGATGAAGACCGATACTTTCCTCTGGCTTGCCAGCTTGCCAAATTCCAACTCTCTATCCGTTTTCTACACCTGACTGGATGGTCACCCATGTTGGGTCTTCCCAAGTCAGTTATGCAATGAGACAATTGCCTAGATGATTCTTTAGAGATGTCCAAAAACAGCTCTGAAGTGTCATATTGACAGCTGTAACTAACTGCCACTATCAAACATTTGCATCCCTCCACATTCACTCACGTGCTGAAGATGAGCCCACAATATGAGACTGAAATACTTTGCTTTATATAAGTGTTTGCTTTTTCTGGTTTCCATGACTTTGGCCCCAAAATTATTTAATGGAAAGTTCTGGAGATAAACAAGTTGTATACTTGAAATGGTGCTGGGCTGAGCAGAGAAATGAGATCTCGCATTGTCCTACTTTGTCCTCCTAGTCATCCATCCTGCAAGTCACTTTGTCTCAGTCATCCCATCAACTGTCACACCATCATACAGTATGCTCAAGTAACCCTTACTATACTCGATAATGACTCCAGAGCCCAGGAGTCATGGGACTGGCCATTGAGATACTCCAAAGAGAAGCTACAGAATCCTTCTTTTAAATGATAAAGTCTTAGTTCTCCAGAGTTAAAGAAAAAAAAAGTCAAGCATTGTAGTTGTTAAAATCAATCATTAGAACAAATCTCTTAGCTGTGAAATTGTGAAGAAGGAACACTAAATCCCTGCTAGGCTAGCTGTCTGGCTGTCACACCTCGCACGGTAGTGATAAGCGCTGAGAGACAATCAATCTGTACACTTAGAACAAGTCATAGTGCCTATGAGGTCAACACTACCCACAGGTTCAAGTATACCCCGAGGGTCTCCTGGATAAGGGGATGAGATTCTCAAGAGGCAGCAACTTCAGGAAATGAGTAGCTCAAAAAGGTTGTACCCTTGTGGGTGGAATTGGGTATCTTATTTTTAACAAGGTTGCCTTCAACCTGTTAAAAGAAAGGAACTGGAGCTGGAGAGGTGGCTCAGGGGTTAAGCCTCTGCCTTGCAGGCGGAAGGTCCTGAGTTCGGATCCTAGACCCCATGTATAGATGCCGGGCGGGAGTGGGGCGGCCTGGTTTCTGGTCCTGGTAGGGCGGAGCCTGTGAATCCTGGGGCAGAGTAAACAAGGAGGAGGTGGAGGCAGTCCATGGTGGTTCCCAAATTCGTCCGTGGTTCTACACACACACACATACATACACACACATGTGCACACACGCATACACGTGCAATTGAATAAATAATAATAATAAATTTTAAAAAAGAAAGGAACTGCCTCCTTCCTTCATGAACAGTCACATGGAGGTGTTCAACTGAAAGAAAGAGACCTTGACCAGACATCACATTCTGCCAGCACCATGGAGCTCCCAACATCCAGAACTCTGAACAACACATTTATTTTGTTTAACTATTACCCAGTCTGAAGTGTCTTATTAAGAAGCTTAAAAGGACTAACCACCCATCATGAAATTCACACATCCTGAGCTCAAAGACATCATAGCATGATTTTTGAGATTAAGTATTTAGAAGTTCTTGGGCTGGAGAGCTGGCTCAGGGAGAAAGTCTTTGTCTTCCAAGTAAAAAGGAGCTGCGTTCAGATCCCTAGATTCCAAGCAAAAATGCTAGATGGAAATGGCAAATAGTGGTAAAGCCTGTGATTCCAGCCCTGGAAGACAGAGTCTGGGAAACCCCAGAGCAAATCAGTTAGGAGGGAGAGCAATCCAAGATGATTCCTGATGGTCTCCACAGACAAACACACTCAAGTTCCCTCTGGTACATGCACACACACATGCACGCACGCGCACACACACACACGCATGCACGCACGCATGCATGCACGCACGCACATGCATAGAGCAATTCTCAGCCCCTTTCACCGGCATGGAAAGCTGCCAGTGAGGTCCACCAGTTCTGCCCAAAGTTTTGATCATCACTGCTGATCAGTAGCCTGGACCATAGAATTCATCCCTGAATATTTTTCTAAAATATGTAGAATACTTCTAAGCAGGACTTTAAAGGCGTGCCTCCTGCTGTGATTATTTATCATCATCTATAGGCTGAAGGAAGCAGAGAGGAGTCACAGAAAAGGAACCTTACTCCAGCTCCATCATCAACCAAGTGATAGCAGAGAGATTGTGGGGTCTCAGCCTCCTTATCTAATGCTACCATCTGCAAGACAAGATCATTAAAAGAATTAAGTGAGATAATTTACATAAAGTAATTAACATAATGCATAACCCATGATTAGTCTTTATTAAGTGTTAGCTCTTACATCTTATTATGACTCTGAACTGTGACTTCTACAGCTAACTTGGGCGAGCTGCTAGGTTACTGGCCCCTCCAGGAGACTGAGATTTTGAGAACTGTTTCTAATAACATTCACACCTCACCATGTTTTCTCTGCTGCTGCTCAGAAAGTGGTAACCTTTTTCTTTCTGTTCTTCTCTTTTAAGAGACCTAGTGCATCAATTTCCATTGGAGACAAAGAGTTATTCCTGATACTAAGAAAATAATAACAGCAAGTGGCACAAGCAATCATTTAAGTATGTCGATTCAGCTCCAACATTTTAAGACCCTTCATTTCTTACTGGCTCTGTCTGTGTGAGTATAACTTACAGCCACTAAAAACAAAATCACTGTTCTCTTTAGCATGTAGATGACTAGGCACCCAATCATTTAGTCTGGTGCTTATGCAAATGTTCTTGTTTGTCTCTGGACAGCATGGTCAGGAGGGCAGGCGGTGAAGGAGAGTTTGTTTTTCTGATAATCTCAATGTCTCTGCAGGTCATTGCAATGCTTCATACTGGCTCACAAATAGAAAAGTCAAATTCACAAATTACCCCCAAATCTAGCAGGATAATATGCTCTTTGCTTTCTTCCCCTACTCATTATGCAATCACGAGTTTTACAGACTCAGTAACAAGAGAGCTTCGGGAACTCCCAGAAAATGCTCACCGTCCTCTCCAAAGTGATGGATGCTGGTCAGCTGATTTTATTTTCTTTTTTAAAATTGATTGATTGATTGATTGATTGATTGATTATTTTATTGATGTGTCTGTGTGTCTGTATGTGTTTGTGTAAATCAGAGGACACTGTGTGTCCCTGTGGAGGCCCAAGTATGACTTCTAGAATCATCCTGGACTGCTTCTACCTCCTTATTGCTTTGCCCTGGGATTTCCCAGGCTCTGCCTTCCAAAGCCAGAAGTGCAGGACGCCACCATTTCCAGATGGTGTTTTTCCATGGGATTCAAAGTCAGGTCCTTCTGCTTGTGAAACAGTGTCTTAATCCTTGAGCCATCCCTCCAGCCCCAGGTGATAGATTTTCTAATTCCAGTTCATGCTGGCATATCTTAGCTCCCACAACATCCACCCTGGTTTGCAGGAAAGATAGGAATGTGTTAGGTTTGCTGAGCAACCCCATTGCCTCTCTCTACAATGGTTACAAGAAAAAGAACTGAGAATAAAAGTGTATTTCAAGCATTCTCTAAGAATGATGTCTGCTGCCTGGTTCTCATGTAAAGGATTTTCAGTAAAGGATTGGAAAGACAGAAAGACAATAGCAGGTTTGAGGCTGAATTCTCTCTGTTCTGTCTACGGATTCCCAATGTTTATTAACCAGGTGGCTGAATTCCTGACAGGAAATGACTTGGAAGAGTTTATTTTGGCTTAGACTCCAAGAAGGAAGAGCAGTCCAACATGGCTGGTGAGTCTTGGTAGCAAGGAGGTGAGTGATCACACCTTGCTGGCCCTCAGCACTGGATGACCCACTTGCTGCAGTGAGGATCCGCCTCTTAAAAGCTCCACCATGAATCCCAAGCAGAGCCACCAACTGGGGACCAAGCTTTCGAGCACACGAATCTACGGTGGGGAGGTGGAAGGGAGGAGAGGCTGGGGAGCATCCACAGTATGTGTGGTGCTGGGGTCACACCCAGGACACCTCACAGGTCAGGTACGAGCTCTGTCCCCGAGTTACTGCCCCCTGCCCCTAGTTTGCCACCCGCAGCAAAGTGGCCTTCTGTGATTGAAAGGTCTCTGCCTGTGTGCCAGAAACTCTTGCCCTGTCTCCTTCAGATGGATCCTCACCTCACTCCTTCCTCTCAACTCCACCAGCCCCTTCCAGTTCCATCTGGTACTTTAGTGTTCTCTCTTTATGGTTTTGCACCTGCGCGTGCGTGTATGCATGCGTGTGTGTGTGTGTGTGTGTGTGTGTGTGTGTGTGCGTGCGTGTGCATCAGAGGGCACTGTGTGTCCCTGTGGAGGACCAAGGGTAACTTCAGGAATCATCCTGGATTGCTTCTACCTCCTTTTTGCTTCTGTGCGATTTCCCGGGCTCCACACACCAGAACCAATAGTTCAGGCCACTGCCATTTCTGACTGGCATTTTTACATGGGACTTGGGATCCAAACTCAGGTCCCTCTGTTTGCAAGGCTGAGCCATCTCTCCAGCCCCCAGAACAGTCTTAAAAACAATTATTTCCTAAATTTACCCCCAACTGACATTACACTTCTTCAAATGATTTCTAGTCTATACATAATCTTCACATCTGTCTATCTATTAAACATCATTTCCTTCACTCTGTTTCTACCATACAACCCTCCTTTCTGGTCTTCAAAACTCTATTCTTTTAAGCAGGCAAAGTGACTCAGTGCATAAGGGCATTTGCTGCCAAGCCTAAGGACTTGAGTTCAATCCCCAGAATCCACATGGTGATAAGAACTGACTCCTGCAAGTTGTCTTCTGACCTCCATATGCATACCTTGACATGCCTGTATACACAGAAGGAAAGAAAAGAGGGGAGGGGAGGGGAGGGGAGGGGAGGGGAGGGGAGGGGAGAGGGAGGAAGGCCAATAAATAAGAAAAATTACCTGTGCTTTTGAACTTTCTGGCCAGTATATAAGAAATGTCCCTCCCCCAGGTTTCTATATGGCCACTCCCCTCTCTCTTTCATATCTTTATATAAATGTTAACCCATCTAAATATCACTCCTGCTTTAATGTTTTTCAAAATCTGTTTGCATAGAACTTACCACAAACTTTAAAAGTATATTCACTATTTTTTCACTTCTCCAGCAAATATGCAATGGGGACAAAGACATAAGTATGTTTAGAAATGCATCATCTTCTGGGGGCAGACTTTCCCATCCCTGGGATGCATATCCTGTTTAACTCCCTTCCAATGAATACGGGTTGGATTTGGGAATAAGACGGGGATTCACTCTTATGATAAAGCTGTTGTGTGAGAAACAGGGATACCTCCTGAGGATGCAGGTAAAGTCCCTTTGAGCATCAAATGGGAGCTTCACCTGGCTACCTGACTTAATCGGATGAGTCTGCAAATGAAGTCAGAGAGCTAAGCAACAGCAGCAGGACCTGCCCACTGTGTTAAAGAAGCTGTCACTCATGCTGTCAGAGGAGGAAATATGGCAGGGCCTCTGGGAGTTGAGAGTGGTCTCCAGCAAATAGCTATAAAACAATGGGGATCTCCACCTTATAAATATGAAACACACAATTTCCACCAATGACCTACTAGCACACAGAGAGGCCCATCTAAGCCCTCCCTAGACTCTTGGTCCGTAGGAAGCATGGGTAATATACACATTGTTTAAGCCTTGGGTAATTTGATACGTACTAGTAGACAGTTGACCTGTGTCATAATTAGGCGCAGATATCAACTTGACAGTTGAAGGTTTGAGCTCTGGGCACATTTGTAGAGAATTAATAGTTAGTTAAACTCAGAGCAAACCTACAAGAGATTGTCTAGCTGATAGGGAAGGCCCAGTCCATGGTGGGTGGGACTAGGCTCTGAAAAGGTGAATAAAATCCTGAGAGCTGGTTGAGGAAATGGGCATCCTTCTGTATACTTGGCCTGACATGCAGGTCTGGTAAGTAAGGGTCGTCCGTCTGTCAGCTGTTATGTGGTGATGGTGTGGCCAGTTCCCTCGGCCCTGGTGTTGGTGCGTGCTCTCCCGTCAAGCTGGACTGAGAACTGTAACTGGAAAATTGTAAGAGAGAATAAACCCCTTGTTCCCTTAAACCATTTGATGGTCATTTATCAGCAACCATGCAGGGGAACTGCAACAAGCTGGCACATAGGATGCCTACAGTAAGGAACGGATGGATAGCCAACTTTCTTTTTAATGTGTGTGTGGGAGGGGCCCTGCACGTGTGCATATGGGTTCTACACATGTGTTCATGTGTGTATGGAGGTCATGGAAATAAGATGACCTGCTATATTAATCTACTTCTACCCCTTATTCCATTGAGATCTGGAGCTAGACTGGCAGCTAGCAGGCCAGCTAACCTCCTGTCTCTACCTACCCCCACAGTGCTGGGGTTAGAGGCACGGCATGGAACCAGTTCAATCCCTTGTGCTTATGCAGGGAGTATTCTTACCTCCTGGCCTCTGACTTTGCTTTTCTATGTATTCCTATGGGTAGTGAATGCATTTTTTTCTGGAGAGGGCTAGGGGTATAGAACTCAGCCTTTGCATGGGAGAATAAAAGGAGAAAGGAAGAACGCTGATGAGTGTTTCAAGGTGTTCCAAGGGTGAGCCCTACCCGGCCGTCTCTGCAAAACCCCAGGAATCCAATATTTCCTGTTCAAATGCCATGTCCTGGTTGGAGAAATACTAGGGAGGTAAGCATGAAAGGATGGGCTTCCCTGACCATGAATCAAAGCAGGGTTCTTTCAGAAGCAAAACACAGCGGAGACTCAAGCAAGAATTCCATTCAAGACTCACAAAAGCTCAAAGAGCAATTCCTGGTATTTCCAAAAGTCAAACAAAGGGGAGACACCCATTCATGCAAGCCTGGGAACACTTTGAGAGCCTCGAGTAGATGCTCAAAGAGGAGGAGATTGGGGGCTTTGCATTCGTGTTGCTTCCGTTTGGTCTCCTCTCCACTTTCCCAGAGGAACACAACACTGTCCTGCCCACCTTTGTTCCCGTAGCAAGAACTTCCTCCTAAAGTTTTCTGAGCTGCTCACGTTGGCCTCCAAGGACTCCAGGCTGTGTGAGCACGTGAATTGAGCGAGGTTGAGATACATTGATTTCTCTCTTCAACTCCTGAGCTGGGAGACCAGGGATGCTTCCAGATCCCAGTGGCTGTATGAGGGGAATCATCATTCAAACTGTCTACCACCACCACAGTGGAATGAGCATGTATATGGGAGCCTTATTAAAAGCCGGTCACACAAAGGAGTCTGTTAAACGTTTCCCGGCAAAGATTTTATCTTCTGTTAAGTAATCACCAAAAGGCTGTGGACCCAAGAAACCATCAATCTTCTGAGGCTGTTGCTGAAGGACTTACTCCTTCAGCATGTCCAGGAAGATAAACGTCAGTAAAATGCAAAGTAGCTATTTTTTACCCTTGGGGCATTCACAGGCCATTCCTGCTACATTGCCAATGCAAACTTTGACTTGCTGGTTATGCAATGGACGTATTCGCTGTATAGAGTGCTTTTCTCAGTGTCTGACGTTACTGTAACCGAAGGCAAGTGAAGCAAACCTCTTTGCCAGGTTCACAGCAGGTACAGCGGCAGAGGCGACTGGTCCAGCCGACCCTCCCCTGGGCTGAGCGGGATGGCGAGGGTCTGAGCGGGATGGCGAGGGTCTGCGCGGGATGGCGAGGGTCTGAGCGGGATGGTGAAGGTCGGCAGCCCAGACTTCTCCTTTTCCCCAGAGAAACAGCACATTGAGCCGGGAGAACACGCAACGCATGATCTCATTTATTCAAGTCCTTAGCCATATTATAAAGGTAGAAACCCCAAGGGGAATTCCAGGGCGGGGAAACAGGCAACCAATCATCTTAAAGGTCAAACCAGCACTCAAGCTGTATGTCACTGTATGTCAAAACATCCTGAGCTACGCCTTCCTGATTTCCTCCATCAAAACATTCTGAGCCGCCTCCTCCCACTAGATCCCTCGCTAGGGCCTCTTAGGCCCAACCCCCCTTGCCTTCCTGGAAGATGCATGCTCTCTGCAAAGATAACCTTTACTTATTGTATCCTTTCCCGACTTCAGCTCTCCCACATATTCTTCCAAGTCACCCATCCGCACTGTATGGCTGAGATGGCTGCTGCAGAAAGACTTCCTTCAGTCTCCCAGTAGTTCTCAGAATCTCTAGGTGCTAGGCTAAGGAGATGGCTCAGAGGTTAAAGCCTTTGCATTCCAAGCAAAAGGACTTGAGTTTGAGACCCCAGATCCCACGTAAAAGTGCCAGATGGAAATGGTGGAGGCCTGCAATTCTGGCTCTGGAATGTGGAGCCTATAAAATCCCAGAGAAAAGCAATAGGAAGGTAAAGCAATCCAGGGTGACTCCTGATGTCACCTTTGCCCTCCGCAGGCACACACACTCAAGTGTCTTCTTGTACACACACACACACACATACACACACACACACACACAGAATCTCTAGGTGTCTATGTGTCCACACTGGAGCAGGAATTCCTCAGGCTCTATCTTACAGCATATATTTTTCATCTCCATTACTTCAAGATGCTTAAAGACAAACAGGGTACTTTGATAGTCTATACAAAGCACCTCACCCAAACTCACAGAATGTCCCAACAATATTAATAACTCTCGGTCTTAAATGGTTCATTATATAGTGTTTTATGTGATTTGCTTTTGATGAAAAATATATAATGTCTTTAAAAATATATTAGAGCATAATGTGACCATATATCCCATGCTCATAAATTAACTTAACTTCAATCTTTTTTAGTATTCTCTTGAAAGGAAGATGGGGAGGTAGAGCTGTCATTTGGAAACTAATAACCACTCCTAAAACCTTAGAGTCATCTGTGGAGTTTGTCATCAGCATAATCTTTATCCATGATTTGTGTGAGCAAGTAAGTAATCGAATACAGATGAGCTATTTTTAAGACATTTAAAATGTTCCTAACAGAAGTCATATTTGCTTTATATCTACACCAATATATCTAAGTGTTGGGTCTTTTTTTTTATTCAATTGTGTGTGTATGCATGTGTGCGCATGTGTATGTATGTGTGTGTATGTATGTGTGTGTAGAACCACAGACGAATTCGGGAACCACCATGGACCGCCTCCACCTCCTCCTTATTTACTCTGCCCCGGAATTCACAGGCTCCACCCTGCCAGGACCAGAAACGCAGGCCGCCCCGGCTTCTGCCTGGCGTCTATACGTGGGATCTGGGATCCGAACTCAGGACCTTCCACCTGCAAGGCAGAGGCTTAACCCCTGAGCCACCTCTCCAGCCGCATGTGTTGGGTCTTTTTTAAGTGTTGTTATTTGGGGAGGAAATGGAAGATGCTTTCCACTGATAAGATGATTGATGCTCCGGCAGGTGCTCAGGCACTAGCCACCAAAGGCAAACCAGATGAAACTCAGTGAGCTACACTTGTGAAAAGATTTGAAAGTAGGAGGGAGTCTAGCATGGGAGGATAAAGGTTGTAATGGAAAGTGAAGAGGGGATGGGACTTGAGATTAAGATGTGAAAATATGATAAATTCATCACATGCATGTATGAACCACTAAAAGAAGAAAAAATAAATAAAACATATAGCCTTAAAAAGGTTGTAATGGGAAGAGAAGAGGGGATGGGACTTGGGATTAAGATGTGAAAATATGATAAATTCATCATATGCATGTATGAACCACTAAAAGAAGAAAAAATAAATAAAACATATAGCCTTAAAAAGTGTTGTTATTTAACGTATATGCAGCATCTCCCGCAGACTTGTGGGATGTGTATTTGGCTCCCAGCTAGTGTTGCTATTTGGGGGAGGTTCTGGAAACTTCAGGATGTAGGTCACTGGAGAAGAGCTTGCAGACTGTATTTTCCTTGTCCTGGGTGCATCATTGTCCCTCTCGGGCCCTCCTTTTCCCTCCTTTTCACTGTCTTGTGCCTCCCCCTCTCCCCTTCTGTCTGATTCCCAGCAATGTAGTGAAGAACTTCTACCTCGCACTGCACTGCTCACCTCGGTCGGGTCCAGAATCAACAAAGTCAAGGACTATGGATTAAAGCTCCTGAAACTCGGCTTGGATGATAGCAGACATCCAAGACCCCCTCTGACCCAAAGCCTAAAACTTTTAATTCCTAATGCTCCCGCTTCAGATTTCCACGTTTGTAGATTCGGCTTCGTGCTGGTTCATGGGCCCAGACAAATGGCACCCTAATGTTGAGCTGAAGTACGGGGGAACTAATCCAGTATTTAAGATACGAAGCATCAACAAGTGAACTGATTAATGAAGAGCTGGGAATAGCCTGTTCAATTATTGATGGGATTCCTAATATGATACCACAAGCAGCTCGGACAACACATCAAAATAAGAAGCAAAAAGCAGAGCCAACACTAGATCACAATTAAAAAAGCATACAACTAAATTTCTTAATAATCTTCTAAAACAAGATGGCAGATAACTAGGGAGAACGTTTCTGTGCCTATTATGACTGCGATTATCCCCGATCTCTTTGGCTAGGTGCCATCCCTGTGAATGTGTTCTTTTACCTATGGATTTGGATGGGTCTGAAACTCTCAAGCATTAGTAGAACCACAGCCAAAGTGGTGTGTATGTTAATAATGGGTCTTAGGCATTTATCTAGTACTATGGATGTGTCGTGCTGCCTGTTTAAACTTTTGTTCTATTCTCATGTTTTGAAAACGGGGGAAATATTCAACAAAATATCTTAATGGAGATTAACACTATCTGAACACTATTTCTTTTTTTTAACATTTTTTATTATTATTTCCACTCATACAAACTTAGTAGGTACACCGGTTCCCTCCCTCCCTTCTCCTCCCCCCATCCTCCCTACTCCCCCTCCCCTCACCCCTCCCCCCATCCCCCAGTGCTCCCCCCCAATCCCCGGAGAATCCTTTCATGTGCATGCCAGTCTCTCCTCTGGGCCTTCCTCTCCGACCCAGTGGCATTTCCCTGAATCCTTTCCTGTTGAACACTATTTCTTACCCAACTCATTCAAGTTAATAATTTGAAATTTTGTTTAGCTTCAAAGTCAGTAGGAAATCTACTTACTAAGGATAACTTGACACCAGAGGGACCATGTATTTGAACTAATGTAGTATAGAAAGTTATGAAATCTGAGTTTGTTAATTATCTTTATTATTTTGGCATCAGACAGGTGCTTATATTAATAAAACTTTGACAGTTTAAAAAAAAAAACTCCTGAAACTGTGAGACAACATCAATCCTTCCTCTTCTAAGCCATTTCCTCAGCACCTCGCTGTAGCAACAAAATCTAATAGAAGCAAGTAGTAAAAATCTCCTCTCTCCAAACTGACTGTCCACTGCCAAACACTTCTCACAGATTGGTTCACATCTTTCCAAAAATGGCATCGTATTCTGTGGATTCATTTTTTTTTATTTTTAATTAATTTATTTTTTCCACTCCCCGGACCCCCTTGTTCCCTCCCCCCTTTCCTTTCCTCCCCTCCCTCCCTTTCTCCCAGTGCCCCCTCTCCCCCCCCCATTCCTGTAGCATCCATTAGTCTGAATGTCAAACTTCCCTCTGGGTCCTCCACTCTAATGAGGTGTAAGGACTCAGTAGCATTGCCTAGAGCCCTTTCTTGTGTTCCCCTTTAATATAGGAACACTATTGTGGCTGTTAATCCCTTGCTTCTAAGGATCCTATTGCCTGTGATCCATGCTAGATTTTGGGGGGTCGATGCTATGTTGGTCATTGTGCAGGTCATGCAAAGTCCTATTATGGTTATTTCGGCCCTAACTTGTGTGGAGTATCTTGCATATCATTGCTCCTCCCCATCTTTAGGCTCCTACAATCTTTCCGCCCCCTCTTCTGCAAATTTCCCTGAACTTTGGGATGGGGAGAGATTAGGCTGGCCTGGTTCCAGGTGGTTAATGTAGGGTCTCTGATGTTCTGAATTATGGTTTGTTGATTTTTTTTTCCAGTTTTGCTGTTCCTGCACCGCCCTTAGCTCCATCCTGATGGGTATTGGATGTCTCCTCCTAGCCAGAGATAAAAGCCTGTTAAAATAGAGCCTTATTATAAGAGTAGATTCAAAGGTAGATGGAATAAGAGTAGGAGACCACGGTGAGGGAGGGGTCAGTCTCCCATTTGCAGGATGGTTACCATCTATATGCCAGTGTGGACTCATTTTCTAAAAGCTCTACCCTGCAAGAAAGGTCCACCACCATATGGATAGCTGCACCCTCATTTGATCAGTCAGTTCCCTCTTGTTAAACACACCCTCATCTATTTTTTGTTACCATGGTTGCTTTGTTGTTAGCTTTTTGGAGACAGCATCTTACTTTAGAGTCTAGGCTGAACTTGAACCCACTATGTATCCCGGGCTTGCCTCCTGCCTCGACACTGCAATTCAAGACACACATCAAGCTTGACTAGTGTTTCCATTTTTTATTAGATAATGGTCCTTTTATTTAAAAAGGTGTTGCAATAAACACTCTCTTACATGCATCTCTATACATAAGTGTGACTGGGGTTTGGAAGGCAAAAATCCTTGAAATGTTATTTGATGTCATAGTTCAAAATGCACTTTCCCTCTGGCCCCACAATGTTACCCCTTGGCTACTATTTCAGGTTGGCACCTGCTCAGTATTATGTAGATGTCTTTCCCTACCTCCCCGAACGGTTATTTCGAAATAGCTTTAGGCACTGAGCTTTGAGAAGAAAGAAAATAACTCTTGGTGATGCCCATAACACATGGCATTTTCAGTTCTGCCAGGTGCCCAAGGAGGACGAGCAGTGGTAGTGTCGACTGAACACGGGGACACAAACCCAGGGGTCACACTGAGCAACCCATTTCACGTGGCTTCTCTGGAGATTCTGATCCAAGGATGGTCAGGAAGACCTGAGATCTGCTGGCTTCAGATGAAGAAACTGACCTAGAAAAAGTCCAAGGGCAGACACTGTCATTGCCCTCCCACACCAGCCCTTCATTTTTATCTCCAACCTAGCCAGTGATATTTTTGGATGTGCTCCATGATGTTATCCAAGCTTTCTGGGTTAAATTCTCTCTACAGCCTCCAAGTAGAAAAAAAAAATGGAGGAAGGGAGACAGAGGTTCTCTGTTCCTGCACCGGCCTGGGAGGGCCAGGTCTACTCACAGGTCTTCCCCTACTTTCTCCATCCCAGCCTTGCATGCAGGAGATGTAGCATCTCCAAACAAGTCTAGTGTGTTCAGCTCACTCTACAGGTGAGTCTGTGGGATGCAGTGGGAGGTCCTCTGAGAGCCCGAGCTGTTCATTGGACAGAAATGACCAGTCACATAATGGTATCTGCTACCAGGCCACTGTCATGCCAGAGACTATAGGCCCACAGAAAGAACCAGGCTAGAAGTCTGTGTGAAACTTTACTGTTGAGTAAGGTCAATCATTGAGCCCTGTTCAGTGCTCACAGAATGTGTGTCTTAAAATCCGTACTGCTGAAGCTGAAATACTGTATTTCCTAACCATAGACAATTCAAGTCAACAGAGAGAAGCAAGCAAATCCCATCCTAACACTGTAACTGCTCAAGGGATTTATTCTGAATCATAAGGTGACTCATCAAACTCCTGGGGGAAAATAAAGGCCAGAAATCCCATAATGTAACCTTAAAAATTGACCCAAAATATATATAATCACCTTTCCCATCATAGCCATCAAGGTAGTAGCCTGTTCTGTCACATGAAATGAACCACAACAAAAAAAAATTATCCTTCATCTGCTGTAGTTGAGGGGGATGAGTAATAGTGTGACACAGGAAGTTACACGGTAGGGGATTCTTTTCAGCTTGGACAGGTTGAAATTGTCCTTTCCTGTCTACAAGGGATAGAAATAAAAAGCCTTTCACCAAAAGCTCCAAGAGAATACAGAAGCAGCAGTAGGTGAGGCACAGAAGACTCCATAGAAATAGAGAAGTTATTTCTGGATAATTGGCAGCAGACATGTTCAGAGCACATGGGAGGAAGGATCTCCATAGCAACACAGCTGATGATGGCTCCATATTTAAATTAAATGTTGAGCTTTTGTACTTCCAGAGACAGAATTTTCTTGCAATTTTGGTATTAAGTTCTCTAACTCAGGAAAGCAAGCATTCTGGTAGAGGTCTGCATAAGCAAGAAGAACCTGAGATACACAGAAAAAGGAACAACACAAGATCCATGGTATTTCATAAAAAGCAGAGAAATTCAGATCAAAGGAGAACAGAACCCCTGGCCAAGCCCCCATGGTTCCTCATAAGGTTTAGCTGCTAATCAAGTGTGAATCCTACACACTGCATGCATAGCTCTTTATATATAATTAGGTGGTACTGAGTGTTTAACTCTAGCGTTGATTATTTACTGTCAATAAGTACCTGCTGTTTTCCCTTTATAGAAAGTTTTGAGTTATGGATAGACGGATCCAGCTCATCCAAGGACTTGGTATTTATGGTATGTTCAGTTGCCAGGTGCCCTTGAAGGATTCAGACACATCCCTCTTCCACTGTAAGGCATGTCAGGGGACATCCTTGTTCTGAGTGTGTGTTGTGATCTGCTGTTACCTGCTTGAACACATTATCAGGAAGCTGAAGAAGCAGAACTCTGATTTTGATACCATGTGTACTTCATGCCCCTATCTGTTCACTTTTGAAGGCTGGACACTTTCAAAGTTGGCTCCGGGAACTCTTATCACAACTATATACTCCAGCCCGGTAGACCTACCCACATCCTGGCAACTAGGCATATCATCCTTGAGTTCCAACCATGGCACTCCTATTACTTATTCTTTGTTACAGATTCTCTTAAAATAAGGACATTTCTTTAGTGTATAGTTTCACGGTTGAACTTTCACTGTTGGAACTGCTAAGGGTATTTTAGTCAATATATATGCATGTTATAGAATCTGGACAATTAAGTATGTGGCAACATTTTTTTAAGAATGCAGGTTGGAGAGATGACTCAGTGGGAGACATTCTTGCTGCTCAGCAGGAGGACATGACCTTAGATCTCCACTATCCATTTAAAAAGACAGGACCAGCCAGTTATGTCTGTAACCACAGCACTGAGGTGGGGAGAGATAAGACAGAGGCTCCCAGTGACTTACTGGTCAGCCAGTATAGCTGATACTGCAAGTACTGAGTTCAGCAAGAGACCCTGTCTCAAAAAATAAGATGGAGATTAATAGAGGAAGACATAATACATTGAGCTGTGGCCTCCACACATGTACACACACAAACATAAACACATGCATGTGCATGCATACAGACACATATACACAATTCATACACAAAATTTATGCTTAATTTTCGAATCCCCAATAGAGCAGAACAATATACCTAGCACAAAAAAAGGAGTCTACAAATTTTGTTTTGTGGATGAATATTTTTTATCTTTTTGTATTATTTATTCCAGAATTTTTATTTTTGGCAATTCATCCTAAGTCATCCAAAATATGAAAGTTTTTTTGTCAATGTTAATCATGTCATTTTAATAGCTAAAACTTGCCGATGATATAAATGTCCAGCGATTAAGTAAATTATGATGCATTCATTTATGATGAGATGATATCTAGAAATATTGATCTTCTGAATTCTTCTTTACTCCATTATGCATGACCCTTCTAGTCAATCAGAAGCATTCAGAAGAAAATGGAATTGTTGTGGTAAGAATGGAATGAATTAGTCAATATTCAATCATTTCAACTTCCCAAACAAGCCTGCATAATCACAGGGGGGGAAATGGCTTTGGGGATCATTGGCTGATGAGATTTATATTAACAATAGTTGTCTGGAAAGGAAAGACTCGGTCATCATGGCTGCCATCTTTTTCTGAAATAATGTTATAGACAGAAGTAGGGAGTGGTCTTAGTGCAGCAAATACCTAAGACTAGAGTCTTAAAGAGTGTGACATATATGGCAAGCCAATGTCACAGTATGAAGACACAAACTAAGCACCCCATCCTAGGAAGACCATTTTAAAATAGGGGAGACCTCATGAGTGGTTCTCATGATCGTCAACCTCCAGCAATGGCTGCCTACGGGTCTCCCTGTCCTTAGCAGGTGGGTGACCACCTACCTTCAGAGGATCTCTGAATTCCCTTAGATGGATGGACAAGTGCCTTTGGGGATGTTCATGAGCCTCTCAACTTGGACCATTCAGATGACATCATGAAAAGTTCCACACTAGTGCTTGAGTGGGACTGATGGATGGTGAGGCCCACCGTATCACACACAATAGAAAGAACCATCATTTACAACTCGCCAATCACAATTCTAATATTTTGTACATATCCAATTCCATCTGTACAATGACCCTCTGTGGCGGTATTACCTGTGGTTGTCGATCTATTGTACAGATAAGGAGACTGAGGAAAAACCTTTAGTGGCATCCCCACAACTCCCCAGCTAAAAAGTAGTACATTCAGGATTTAAATCCAAGCAAGATGACCTTGGAAACAGTAATCCTGGTTGATATGGTGTCCAATGGGTTGCCATGATAATTTATATTTCTCCTGAATTTGTGAAAATACAACACACAAAGGGATCTACAGTTATGGTCTCAGTTGCTCTGATTCAATACCATACCTCTGATATAAAACATAGGAAAAAGTGCAGCCCAGGCTGGCCTCGAACTCCTGATCCTCCTGCCTCTGTCTCCTTCAGCAAATCCTACCGGTGTACGCCACCACAATCGGCAAGTTAGGGCCGAAGTAATCATAATAGGACTTTGCATGACCTGCGCAATGACCAACATATCATTGACTCCCCCTCCCCCCCAAAGTCTAGCATGGATCACAGGCACTAGGATCCTTAGAGGCAAGGGATTAACAGCCACAATAGTGTTCCCATACTAAAGGGAAACACAAAAGAAATACTCTAGGCAATGCTACTGAGTCCTTATACCTCATCAGAGAGGAGGACCCAGAGGGAAGTTTGACATGCACACTAAAGAGTGCTCTAGGGATGGGTAGGGGACAATGGGAGAAAGGGAGGGGGGGAAAGAAAGGAAAAAAGGGGGAGGGAGCAAGGGGATCCAGGGAGGGGTGGAAGGAGGGAAAGGAATGGGGTACCTATCAAGTTAGTATGAGTGGAAAAAAATAAATATTAAAAAAATAGGAAAAAAGGAACATATTTATGTTAGTGGACTATAGATAATGGAAGATTATGAGAGACTTAGATTTTCTTTTTTCTCTCTCTTCCTGTAATTTTTAATTCTCTTGCAATTTTTTTTCTAGAATAACTACATATAACATTTTAATCCTGGAATTTAAAACTTGCTTACTTTTAGCATGCCTTAGGCCACACACGCACACGCGCACACACACACTCTCCAATTCTTTAAAGAAATTTCACCTTTTTGGACACAGTAAAAGAGCCACAAAGCTCACCTGCGCCACAGTACTCGAGAGAACTTGCACATCCTGCCAATAACTGAGGAATAGCGACATGCTAAATTTAACTTCTGAGACAATCGTTTTGATAGGAGAAGCAGGAGCATCCGTGACAGATGAGGTCAACCCTGTTGTCACTTCTCAACAGTTCTGTCTTCTTTCCACTTTCCTGTGATGGGAAATGAAAGGAAATCAGCTTGGAAAGTTTGCTCTGCATTCTGCCCAATCTTTTGACAACTGCCTGTGCTTACTTAGTCTCCCCACAGTCAGTAAATGTATCAATCATGTTTTTATCCATTCACTTTTCATGTCTTTTTCTTCCCATTTTCACACGTGTGTGTGTGTCTATGTATATTTGCACACATGTACTCATGTGTGGAAGGGTGCACATGCACATGCATGTGGAAGTCCAAGGTTGCTATGGAGAATCACTCTCTATTGCTCGTCTACCTTACTCTCCTGAGACAAAGTCTCTAATCCAGAATTTGCCCATAGTGCTGGCTCCGGGGATTCCTAAGCTCTGTCTTCTAAGGTTGGGATTTCAGGTGGACTGCCCTACTACTTGGAACTTTGCGTGGAATGCACGGATTCAAACTCTGGTCCTTTGGCTTGTGTGGCAGGTGTTTTAACCATTTCTTCACCCTTACTTTTTGTGTTTTATGAAAACCTCCTGTGTCTCATGTTCATGAAAATATCCACCTATATTCTCTTCAAAAATATTTATACCTTTCCCTTTTACACTGACATTTTTAACACACTGAGAATTCATTTTCGTGTATAGTACAGGGCATGGGTCCAACTCTGTTATCTACATACCTCATAGACATATCAGCACCATTGATTGAAACATTTGCCTTTTCTTCGCCTGTCTATAAGGCTACCTGCTTCCCATGAGTCTTTCTGTTTATCTTCATACCCTACATGCTACTTTAAATACAGCGAGTACTGAAATACAACAGAAGAAGTAAGATTTGAAACATGATGTCATGCTGAAAACCAGGTGGAGAATTCACATTGGAACTTGGGTATTCAAAAACACACAGCTGAAATAAACCAAGCAACAAAACATAGGATGTTACCAGCCAGACATGCACCCTCTGTCATTAAATTTGACTTGCCTTGCATTTGTTGGTTGTGTTGACCCCCTTCTACCCTGCCACACGAAGGTACAACTGTCCTGGTGGATTTCTCAGATGCCAGGCTCACCAAGGGGAAAAGAGGACACATAAGTGAAAAGGTTAAAAACCAACAGCAATGTGGGTTAAAACGGAGAAGTGGGCTGTGATTGAGGCATGTATATAACTCAGTCCAAGCACAGTATGTTCAGATTCCCTAGCTGCACCAACATGTCAATGTTGAGAAATATGATAGAAATGATTACTATCATTTAAGTGTGGGGAAAGAAAATGTATCACTACTATGTAGAGATTGTCAACTTGCCCTCAAAACAGAGCATGTTTGGAATTTAGCAGGGATGGGGAGAGGAACGAAACCTTAGAGCCTTCTGCTGTGGCTGCTCCCAGGCAGCACTCTGCCCCTGTTTGTCCTGTATACAGTCAAAGAGAGAGCGTTTAACCACTGAAAAATGGACATCTCAAGCTGGGAAAATGGCTCAGTGGCTTAAGCACTTGAGCAAGTATAAAAGCACTGGAGTTCAGATTTCCTAAAGCCACAAAGAAGCCAGGAGACCAGCAGTTGACTGGTAATTCCACTACATGGGAAGCACAGACATGGGATCCCTGGAGCAAGTTGACAATCTAGACTAGCTTGTTTCAGTGAGCTCTGGGTTCACTGAGAGGCCCTGACTCAGGGAATGAGAATCCTGATATCAATCTTCGACCTCTGCATGCACATCTGTGAAGGTGCATGGGCACCTCTACCCACATACGTGTACCCATACACGTATACCTACACACATGCAAGGAACCACATATGCACAAAAGCATGAATATCATGTATGTATATATGTATACACAGCCAAGGAAGTTTTCCATTTAAACATGCATACTCTTCCAACTTGCATTAAAATTAAACGTGGATGAACTCTGCTGCTAATATTACTCTTCGACCTATTTGACTTCCATCTGGTGACACCAGGTCACTCCTAATTCCAACTCCAATAAATATTCAAAACATTTTCTCTTATCAAACTTTCCCCACCATGCCTCAGAGGCATCGCATAATGACAACAGGTAAATTCAGCTTCTGGAGACTCAATAGGTAGTGATCTAAGAAGAGGGTCAGGAATGAGCTCACCGTGTCTTGCTTTTAACTCTCTTGCTCTGGAGTAAATAAATACCTCTTTACTTTGAACTCAGGAATGATGTCTGCAAAGAGCTGGCTTGCTCTGAAAAACAATTGTTTCAGATTTCTTTTTTAAAAACTCCAAATTAGTCGCATCTTTGCATAACCAAATACACACATGACAACTTTTCTTTTTCTTGGCAAAATGCTCACGTATTTGAAGAAGCTGGATATGGATCATTGAGTAATCAGAGAGGGAGATTCGAAGCAGATGCTATGCAGGGCTGTGCCGTGGACTGCCTGAATCTTTCTCCGGGGAACTGGCACACAGAGGCGAAGTTCACAGCTTTGCTACATCAGCCATCACTCTTATGTTTCACCCAGTAAATCACAGAGGAAAAAAAAAGGAAAAATGGTCTATCAATTATCAGGGCAAAGTGGTCATTTTGCTTCTTAACCTGCCCACTTTCACAGAGTCCATGAGTCAGCTCAACAAGTCTCCAACTGAGGTTGAAGTTTTCATCTTGAAGAACAAAGTACGTTAAATAATGATGATGATGATGGTGATATTGGTGATGAAGATGATGGGACTGATGTTGATGACGGGATTGATGATGGAGATGCTGCTGCTGATGATAATGAAGATGATATCTTGCATCTATTTACATCCTCCCTCCTGATGATTTAACCATTTCCATAGATTTTTCTGCTAACTTCCATATATATCTAATTATGACAACATTCAGTTCCAGAAAATGACATCTATTTACCTGTACAATAACTCTTTTTTTTAAATTTATTTATTTATTTATTCAACAGTGTGCATGTGTGTGTGTATGTGCACGCGCGCGTGCGTGTGTCTGTGTGTGTGTGTGTCTATGTATGTGTAGAACCACGGACGAATTCTCGAACCACCATGGACACCTCCACCTCCTTCTGCCCCGGGATTCACAGGCTCCGCCCTACCAGGACCAGAAGCGCAGGCCGCCCCCGCTTCCACCTGGCCTCTGTACATGGGATCTGGGATCCGAACTCAGGACCTTCCGCCTGCAAGGCGGAGGCTTAATCCTTGAGCCACCTCTCCAGCCCCACCTGTACAATAATTCTATTTAGAGGTTTTTCCTCTGTAACATACACAAAATTAAATTTTTTCTTTCCTCTTTAAACCCATGGCTCTTTTGATCCAAAATGTCTCAGAATCACTCTATTTGGAGAAAGTCTTCACTTTTTAAATTGACACATATTATAAACATTCAAGAGTTGTCATAGCATACTATGGTCCATGTATACATTGTAATGTTCAGATCAGAATAAACACAACTATCTCCTCAAAAATTTATCATTTATTTGTGGTAAAAATGTTCACTCTCCACAGTAACCCCACTGTGCAATAAAACAGCAAATCCTTTACTATCACTTAAAGCCTTCTCCCTAACTCTTGCCGCATCTCTTCCTCCTCTCCTTTTCCCCAGCCTCTGGTAACCATTCTACTCTCAACTTTTACAAAATCAACAGCCTCAGATTTTACACAGATGGAAACATGTTGTATTTTCTTTCACTTGACAAAAAAGTCCTACAGGTTCATCCAATTTGTGGCAAATAACGGTATTTCCTTCATTGTTTTTATTAATTTGAAAACATTGAGTCATCTTGACATTTCCAATCTCTGAGAGGAACCCCATTTGATTATGGTGACTAATGTTTTTAATGTGCTACTGAATTTTCTTTAGTTGGAGATATTTGCAATTGTATTATCTGTGTCTCTGACTCCTTCCACCTCTACCCTACCCCCACTCACTCCTCTTCCTTGGTCTGGTTTTGGTGTCCAAGAAAGTTATGGCATTATATAATGAGTTTGAAAATGCTCCTACCTCTTCATGTTGGGGGGGAAGATATTGTTAATATTAGATATTCTTAAATGTTTGATGAAACCCAGGAGTGAAACCATCACATGATGGAACCGACTTTGCTGAAGGACTTTTATTACCATCTTTGCTCTTTTTCGGTCTACTCAAATTTTGTTTCTTTATAATTTAATCATGGTAGGTGGGATGCCTCCAACAGTTCATCTGTTTCTTCTGACTTTTCTGATTTTGCCATCATATAATTTTCATAATAATATCTTTTAACAAGCACAGAGTTCTACCAGACATTTAAGGAGTTAATAACACCAATACTCCTTAAACTGTTCCATCAAATAGCAAAGGAAGGAACACTACCAAATTCCTTCTATGAAGCTAATATCGTTTTAATCCCAAAACCTAATAAAGACTCACTCAAAAAAGAAAACTATAGGCCGATCTCTCTGATGAACACAGACACAAAGATTCTCAACAAAGTCTTAGCAAATCGGATTCAAAAACACATTAAACAGATCATCCACGGGGACCGAGTAGGCTTCATCGCCTACACAAGGTTGGTTCAACATACGCAAATCAATAAATGTAATTCATCATGCAAACCAGTCCAAAGTCCAAGACCACATGATACTCTCAATAGATGCAGGAAAAGCTTTTGACAAGATCCAACAGCCTTTTATGATCAAAACGCTAGACACAGTAGGAATGGAAGGAACCTTTATCAATATAATAAAAGCTGTATACAACAAGCCCACAGCAAGGATTATGCTCAATGGGAACAATTGGAAGCATTCCCACTTCGATCAGGAACTAGACAAGGCTGTCCACTCTCACCACTTCTATTCAATATTGTACTTGAAGTCTTAGTTGAAGCCATAAGACAAGAAAGGGACATAAGAGGGATTCAAATCGGCAAGGAAGAAGTCAAGCTATCCCTATTTGCAGATGACATGATCTTATACCTGAGTGATCCCAAAAACTCCACCAGGAAGCTCCTGGAACTAATTGAGAAGTTCAGCAGGGTGACAGGATACAAAATAAATGTGCAAAAATCAGATTCCTATATGCCCAGAATGAAAGAAGTGAAAAAGCCTTGAGAGAAACAATCCCATTCACTATAGCCCCTAAAAAAATGAAATACCTTGGTATAAACCTAAGCAAGGAGGTAAAAGACCTTTACAATGAAAACTTTAAAACCCTAAAGAAAGAAATAGCAGAAGACACCAGAAAGTGGAAAGACCTCCCTTGTTCCTGGATTGGTGTTTTGCGCTGCTCGTCTCGCCAGCAAGAACGACGCAACACGATCAGGATCCTTCTGTAGCAAGCTTTAATGCATCTTGAGAGGGAGAGCACTAGCTTTCAGCACGGAGACCCCAACTGCCTAAACCGCCACCCTTATATAGGGATTCTGTCCTGTCTTGGACGTGGCAGCACCTGATTGGCTGTTGCTCGTCAGGCCATACTACATCAAAGGGAGAGGCGGGAAACCAAGGATGGTCAGTTACCCGGCGCCTGCGCAGTCTGCCGGAATCGGCGCCATCTTGTAATGGAGGATGCATGTAGGGCGGCGCCCTACATCTCCCCCTTTTTTTATATATAATGATATAGCCAAGCAACTATAACCAAGCAAGTAGGTCACCCATGTGGTGAGGGATAGAGGCAGAGGTTGTGCCTCCTGTTACAAACATTAAGACTGTGTCCGAGCGCTGCTACTAGGTCTTAATATGACCCGGAGTGCTCTCGACCTGTCCTCTGCCGTTTTTCCAGGAGAGGGAAACTAGGGCAGGCAACCCTCATGCTGGACAACATGCCTCCCAGAGGAGCGTGTAATCCTCTGTGCGATGCTTTGCTCGACATCCCTCATGGGCTGCTCTGGCCAGACATTCTACCTCGTGCAATGGGTCCATGCCCTGGGTGTGCAAGAACTGTCTGACTGGCGGCCTACTGTTTGAGCATAGTTAGCCAAATATCAGTGGAGGTCCCGTGTTCTAGGGCCATAAGCGCTTGGGCAATAACCACCTTGTCTCTCTTTGTTCGTGCCTTGAGCCTACATACCAGCCAAAGAAGTGATACTAGTCCACAACAAAGAGCAGTTCCAAACAATCCCACCCCCACCCATTCTTTGAAGCAAGAGAAGGCTGAGGAGATCCATGTAGACAGTCCTTCAGTTAAGGACAGATCAAGGCGTGTGGAATTGACTTGAATGATGGCGACTCTTAGTTCTCGGAGGGTCTGTTCAAAGTTGGCGGTCCAATTCTGTAATATAAACTGAGAGAGGCTTTTTGACAAGTTAGCGGCCTGGGTAAAGTTCGTATATTGAACAGATGTAACGCATAGGCCTGGAAGCTTTTGTTCGCATCCTAGCTGGGCCAGCTGCCATAGAATATCTATTTGTTCTTGGGCCAGATCTATGCGCTGATTAACCAGCATAAGCCCTCCCTGTATTTGGGTATTAGCCGAGACTTGTTTGTCCATGGCTGTGGACACCGAGGATGATAGTTCATTAACAACCTTAGCCATTAAAACGCCAAGGCCAAGGCCGTGAGTGAAGCGGTAACGGCCACGGTGGCAACGATGCTGACAATAGCAGCGGTGATCCCAAAATCTCTTTTGTGTCTAAACAGGGTCATGGATCCTGGGGCATCAACGGGTATAGGGACAAAGCGGGGCATGTGGGTTACTATGCGGCAGCCGCTTCTTTCATCATCAGAGGAGGTAAAACTGAGAGCGGCAAGCTCTTGAGTTGGATATCTTGAAGTGGGGTCATATTATCTAGTTCTCTTTCTTTATCTTTGTCAGACTCTTTGGTAAGTTTGTTTTTCTTCTCTCCCTATCCTTATTAGGTTGTCTGGGAGGTCCTTTTTCACTTATGACGGTTTGGGGTTCTTTTTTTTTTTTTTTTTTTTTTTTTGTGCGCGCCTAACCTCTCACTACGCTCAGTTTCTGATATGCTATCCTGGACTTCTTACAGAAAAGGCATACCTCTCTGAAGCGTACTTACCCTGCAGTTCTGAATCCTCCTTGCAGTCAAGGGGTCTCCGGTGGTGCTGACGATGACAAGGTCTCAAATTCCCGGGTTTCGGCACCAGTTGTTTTGCGCTGCTCGTCTCGCCAGCAAGAACGACGCAACACGATCAGGATCCTTCTGTAGCAAGCTTTAATGCATCTTGAGAGGGAGAGCACTAGCTTTCAGCACGGAGACCCCAACTGCCTAAACCGCCACCCTTATATAGGGATTCTGTCCTGTCTTGGACGTGGCAGCACCTGATTGGCTGTTGCTCGTCAGGCCATACTACATCAAAGGGAGAGGCGGGAAACCAAGGATGGTCAGTTACCCGGCGCCTGCGCAGTCTGCCGGAATCGGCGCCATCTTGTAATGGAGGATGCATGTAGGGCGGCGCCCTACAGATTGGCAGAATCAACATCGTAAAAATGACCATCCTACCAAAGGCAATATACAAATTCAATGCTATACCAATTAAAATCCCAAAGCAATTCTTCAAAGAAGTTGACCAAATAATCTCAAAGTTCATATGGAAGCACAAAAGACCCAGGATAGCAAAGACAATCTTGAATAACAAAAACACTGCTGGAGGTATTACCATACCAAACCTTAGTCTATATTACAAATCCATAGTTATAAAAACAGCCTGGTACTGGCTCCAAAATAGACACATAGATCAATGGATAAGGATTGAAGACCCAGATATAAGCCCACAAAATTACAGCCATTTGATCTTTGACAAAGGGGCCCAAAGAATCCAATGGAAAAAAACAGCATCTTCAACAAATGGTGCTGGCAAAACTGGATCTCCACATGCAGAAGATTAAAGCTGGACCCGTACTTGTCACCATGTACAAGACTTCATTCCAAATGGATCAAGGACCTTGATATCAGGGCCAGAGACTATAAAAACCATAGTTGAAAGGGTAAGGAACTCCCTCGAGCTGATTGGGCTGGGCCAACATTTCCTAAACAGACATCCAATGGCACAGTCACTGCTACCAACTCTCAACAGTTGGGATCTTGTGAAATTAAAGAGCTTCTGTTCAGATAAAGAGATTGTAACGGGAGCTCAAAGGCAACCCACAGAATGGGAGAAAATCTTCACTAACCACACATCTGATAGAGCTCTGCTGTTCAGAGTGCACAAAGACCTTAGAAAACTAAACACCAAGGAAACCAATGGCCCAATTAAAAAATGGGCCTTGGAACTTAAAAGAAACTTTACCAGGAATGAAATTAAAATGTCTAACAAATATCTTAAAAAATGCTCCACTTCCTTAGCCATCAGGGAAATGCAAATCAAAACTTCCCTGAGATATCATCTCACCAGGGTCAGGATGGCAAAAATCCACAATACAAACAACAACAAATGCTGGAGAGGATGTGGAGAGAGGGGAACTCTTCTACATTGCTGGTGGGAATGCAGGCTCATACAGCCACTCTGGGGAGCCGTCTGGAGATTCTTAAAGAATTAAAGATTGAAATGCCCTATGACCCTGCGATTCCACTTTTGGGAATAACCCCCCATACAGCAGAGGTTCACCTCGATAGCACAAGCACGACCATGTTCATAGCAGCACTGTTTACAATAGCAGTCATGGAATCAACCCAAATATCCAACAGTTGACAAGTGGATAAGGAAACTGTGGTACATCTATACAATGGAGTACTACTCAGCCATCAAAAATGATGAATTACTGGAATTTGCCGGGAAATGGATGTCATTAGAAACAATTATATTAAGTGAAGTATCCCAGACCCAGAAAATTAAGCACCGTATGTACTCCCTAATAGGTGGCTCCTAGTACCAAACCCACCCAGCCCACCTAGAGACACTCAAAGAAAAATCTCTGTAATACCTACAGTAATTGCAAGGAGGGATGGGGTAGGGGGGCCACACCAGAAACAAGGAGAGAGGGGACCATGTTACAGTAGAGAAAATAGGCCTCCATCAAGGATTGCAAGAAAGTAATGTGACACCTAGTTAAGTTCACAGACATTCGTTCCTGATCATTTACAACTAAGGGGGTGTGATCTCACTAGAAGAGGAGGGCATATAGTCTGGCAGATAAAAAGTAACCATTTTGCAAATGGGTGATAGACCCGTCCCTCACTGTGGTTTCCTACTTTTAATACATCTACCTTTGAATGTGCTCTTATAACAAGACTCTAGTTTAACAGCTTTTTGTCTCTGGCCAGGGGGTGACATACAATGCCCATTAGGATGGAGTGAAGGGCATTGCAGGAGCAGCAAAACTGCAAAAGAAAATCAACAAACCACTATCCAGAACTTCAGAGACTCTATATCAACCACCTAGAACTAGGCCAGCCTAATCTCTCCCCATCCTGAAGCTCAGGGACATTTGCGGAAGAGGGGGCGGTAAGATTGTAAGAGCAAAAGGATGGGAGGAGCAATGATTTGCAAGATACTCCGCACAAGTTAGGGCCAAAGCAATCATAATTGGACTTTGCATCCCCTGAGCAATGTCCAACACACTATTGACCTCACAAAGTCTAGCATCTGCTAAAGGCACCAAGATCCTTGGAGGCAAGGGATTGACAGCCACAGCAGTGTTCCTATACTTAAAGGGAACACGGGAAAGGGTTCAAGGAATGGCCACTGGGTCCTTGTACATCATTGGAAAGGAGGGCTCAGAGGAGAATCAGGCATGCCACAAGAAGGGACTCTGGGAATTGGGGCAGGAGGCACTGGGGAATGGGGAGGGAGGAGTGAGGGGAGGGGAAGCAGGGGGTTCGGAGGGAGGAGGAGGGAGGGAGGGAACTGGTGTGCCTATTAAGTTTGTATAGAGCTGACATAATAATAAAAAATGTAAAAAAAAGATTATTAAAATAAAATGGTAAATTAAAAAAATAATAATATCTTTTAACAGGGGTACCTATTATGTTTGTATGAGTGGAAAAATAAATAAATAAATAAATAATATCTTTTAATACTTGCTATTTCTATAGTATCTATCTCTTTCCTCTTTTTTAATTTTTTTATTATTATTTTATTATTTATTCAATTGTGCATGTATGTGTGTGTGCGTATGTGTGCATGCATGTGTGTGTATGTATGTGTGTGTAGAACCACAGACGAATTCGGGAACCACCATGGACCGCCTCCACCTCCTCCTTGTTTACTCTTCCCCAGGATTCACAGGCTCTGCCCTACCAGGACCAGAAACACAGGCCATCTCTGCTTCTGCCTGGCATCTATACGTGGGGTCTAGGATCCGAACTCAGGACCTTCCACCTGCAAGGCAGAGGCTTAGTCCCTGAGCCACCTCTCCAGCCCCTCCTCTTTTTTTTAATCTAGTTAATAGTCTGTCCATTTTGTTCAACTTTTCAAAAGGCCATTTACTTCATTATTCCTCCAGGCATTACTTTCTTTATCTGTTGATTTCTGGCTGATTCTTATTATTTCCTTCCTTCCACTAGTTGCAGTGTTAGTTATTGATTTTCTAGTGCTTTTTAGTGTAACTATAGGCTATTAACTCAACATTCTCTGCTTTTGATATACACATTCACCACTGCAAATTATCATCATAGTAGTGTTTTATGCTATGTTCTATGGATTTTAGTATTTTATTTAAATATTTATAACTGCACTCACATATTCATACACAAATACACACACTATACATATATGCATATACGGTATACATATACAAACATACAATGCACAGCATACATTCTACACACAAACACACACATATATACACCATGCTCATGCACACACTACACACACACATATATACTCACATACGCATACCTAAACACACACACATACCTACATATACTAAAATATCATACACACAGAAACCAAGAACATCATACACACACCATTTACATGCATATACACACATGTATACACACCATAGACACACATAAACTCATATATCACACCCACACATCAATATGCTCATAAACACACTCCGTACACATGAACACAACCCCACACACACATAAACACATATGTACCATGTATGTACATGCACATACCATACACACACAATGATTTTTAAAATGTTAGGTTTGTTTCGCGCCCCAGCACACAATCTGTCCTGGACAACGTGCCATATGTGGTTGAGAATAAGGGGTGCTCTGCCTCGAGTGGGAAGAATGTTATCTGAGGCTCTGTGAGGTCTGTTTAGCCTCCAACAGTTTGCGTGCACTGCTCTTGAAGCTTTATGTGCTTGTTTTGATTTCTCTTTGTAGATTATCTGCTCACTTGTGCTGCAACTCCCTGCTGTGACGTTTTGCCATCCTTCTTCCTCCAATGCAGACAACTTGCCTCATGCGTGCAGATGTTGTAGTAGGATGTATGCACATGTGTAAGTACACACATGTACAACGTCAGGTCGGCTTGCTGGGGAACCCCTTTATTATTAGGAAACGTCAAGTGTTTCTTTTTAAATTATGACTCACACTGTGCTTTGTCTGATGTAAGTACAGCTGCTCCGCTCTCCTCTGATTTCCATTCGCATGATCCTTTCTGTCCTTTTACTTTTAGCCAATCTGTGTCCTTACAAATGAAGTGAGTCTTTTGTAAACAGCAAATGGATGGATATTAAAGATTTGTTAGTACATGCTTCTTTAATTGGAGAATTTAATTCATTTGTATTCAAGAAGATTATTAGCAGGTAAAGGCTTACTCTCATTTCGCCAATTATTTTCTCTTTCCTTCTTTTTCTTCTTTTCTTCTTCCTTCCTTCCTTTCTTCCCTCTTTCTTTCCTTCTTTTTATTATCTCTCTGGCTGAGTGATTTTTCTCTAATAGTATGTCTTTGATTTTCTTATTTTTGACCTTGACTTTATCTTTTTTTGCTTTGTGTCTATAATGAGACTTTAAAAAACACATGAAAATAAACTATTTTAAACTGATAAGCTAACTCTGATCATATACCCAAAATATTCTACCTTCATTGCCCAAGGCCATCTTGAGTTGCTGACATCATAATTTATATATTATGCTATAGCATTCTATATATTGTACATATTTTATATAATATGTTACTTATTTATAGGCCTTAAATTATTACTATTAACTTTTACATTTCAAGCTTCACAATAAATGCGTTATTTGTGAGTGTGGGTGCATGCACATTCAGGACTGCACACGTGTGTGGAGCGCAGCAGCCCATTCCTACTGTCCTTCCTCAGGAGTCACTCGCCTTACTTTTTGAGATAGGGTCCTGGAACTGATTGGCCAAAAGGTTCCAAAAAACCTCCTTTTTCCACCTCCCCAGCCCTGGGGTTGCAAGTGTGTACCACGATGCCTGGCTTTGAATGTGAATGCTGGCACTGGACTCAAGTCTTCAAGAACACATAGCAAAGATTTTTACTGACAGAGCCAACTCCCAAGCCTCTAAAATATAGTTTTGTGTATGTCACCATGTTGTATTAGAGTACTTTGAATCTGACTAGGCACTTTGTCCTACAGTAAGTTTTTTTTTTAATTTTTTAAAAAATTTTTATTATTTATTCAATTGTGCATGTATGTGTGTGCGCATGTGTGTATGTATGTGTGTGTGTGTGTAGAACCGCGGACGAATTCCGGAACCACATGGACCCCCTCCACCTCCTCCTTGTTTACTATGCCCGGAGATTCACAGGCTCTGCCCTACCGACCAGAAATGCAGGCTGCCCTCCACTTCCGCCCGGGGTCTATACGTGGGGTCTAGGATCCGAACTCAGGACCTTCCGCTTCCAAGGCAGAGACTTAACCCCTGAGTCACCTCTCCAGCCCCTACAGTAAGTTTTATACTTTCACTTTTTTCATATTTTCTCATTACTAGTTAGCATCTTTTCTTTTAGTATAAAAATCTTACACTTGCATTTCTTCTAATACAGACCAGTGGCGGTGTACTCCTTTGACTTCTGTTGGTCCAAGAAAGTCTTGGTCACTCTTCATTTCTAAGTGACAGCTTAGAAGTACAATCTTCTTAATTGGCGGTTCCCTTTCTTTTCTTTATCCTTTTATCTATATCGACCCAATTAAAAGGAAGACCTGAAAGTCTGAAAACACTAGAAGAAAATATGAGAAATTCTTGAAGACATTGTAAAGGGTGATATTTTTATTATATTTTAGAAATGAGCCTGAAAACACAGGCAAACACAATCAGATGAAGTGGTTATATCAGGGCAGAAAGTTTCTGCCTAGCTAAGGAAATAATCAGTCGCATGTGGGGCAGCTACAGAACAGAGATATTATCTCCATGCTATTCATCTGCCAGGAGACCAATGCTCAGTCAGTATGAGAAAGTATATAGCGATGAGAATACACAACAGTCTACATGAGAATTTCTTAATAAAAAGGTAATACAGAGCCAGAGAGATGGCTCAGGGATTAAGACTCTGCCTCACAAGCAGAAGGTCCTGAGTTCAGATCCCAGGTCTCACATAAAAATGCCAAGTGGAAATGGCAGAGGTCTGTACTTCCGGCCCTGGTGAGTAGAGCCCAGGAAATCCCAGAGCAAAGCGAAAAGGAAATAGAAGCAATCCGGGATAATTCCTGAAGTCATCCTTGAACCTCCACAGGGACATTCAGTGCCCTCTGATGCACACACACACACACACACACACACACACACACACACACACGCATACATGCACACACACACGCATGCACACACACAGAAGCAAAAAAAAATTTTAAAGGTAATACAAATCTTCAATAGGTATATGATCTAGGGTGAGTTCATGAACTACCATGTGTCAATAAAATGAAGAAGAGGGGTGAAAAGACAGCTCAGGGGTTAAGACTCTGCCTTGAAAGCAGAGTTCTTAGTTCCAATCCCAAGTCCCATGTGAAAATGCCAGGCAGAAACCCATTGGCCTGCACTTCCAGCCCTATTGGGCAGAGCCTTGGAAATCCCAGAGTGAAGCAAAAAGGAGGTAGAAGCAATCCAGAATGATTCTCAAAGTCACCCTTGAGTTTCCACAGGGACACATGTGCCCACACAAACACACACACACACACACACACACACACACACTAAATGAATAAATGAAATTTTAAAAAGATGAAAAATAAAATAAAGAGAAATGATGTATCTATACATGTAATCCATCAATGACAAGGGCCCAACATAAATTCCTTTTTCTTAATGGTGAGCATCTCCTTCAACACCTTTACTGAGTAGTGCTACACCTAATGGACATTTGCCTGTCAGTCCCTGCCCCACTCAAAGAGACTGAAAGTAAGCCTACCTGAGTTACTGCTGAATGCTATGTTTCAAACACCCGGACTAGCTAACAAAGGGGCTCCTAAGGCTTCCAGTGGTACCTCTGTGTAAGGTGGACACCAGACAACATAAAATACTAGTCACTACGCGTGAGGAAAACCAAATGTGTAAGTTCCAGCCTCATACAATTAGACAGGAATTTCACGGCTGCATTAACATGTGAACCAGTCCTTGGAGTCATATGATCTGGTTTTGGAGCATCGGGCCTTGGGATGAAAGTATGGAAGAAGAGCGCAGACACTCAGCCTGGAGACACATCGGCTGTCCTACCTGCCTTCAGCTCCGACTGTATGCCGCACTGTGCATATTATGTAAGACAACTCGAATGCAAAGTATGCAAAAAAGAATTAAAACTAGCGTGTACAGCTTCACATCTTATGAGGTTCACTCAGAGAGTTTATGAAACCCAATCAGTGATGGATATTCAGCCAATTCACTAGAGCTGTGAATTGTGGCTGCTCAGACTTTCATAGGGGAAAAGCCAAGATTCCACCTTTAGCTTTCAGAGTTGCTCTTACCACATAAGCATGGCAGAGATAAGTTCTGCCACACAATCAAGCAGGGCCGGTTCAGATTCAAGCTCCATTAGTTCATGACTTAGGAAAGATAGTTAAACCTTCAAAGGTACAGATGCAGATGGAGAAGCAAGCCCTCCCCCACTGTCCGTGAGCACAAGTTTAGTGCAGACTGTTTTATTTTTGCAGCCTTAGGATATTATTAGGCTTTACATTAAACCAATAGAGCTTGAATCAGACTGTAGAGAGTTTTTGATGCGGCCATAATAGATCCCTTGATAACTTATGAAATGTTCTGAAATTGGCTTGGGAATGCTGCCATGTTCAGAGGAAAGGACTAGAGTGTCAGCTGAATGTGTCCAGCTCTAGTGAATTGATTGAATATCCATCACTGATTGGGTATCATAAGGTCTCTGAGTGAAACTCATAAAATGTGAAGCCGTACACGCTAGTTTTAATTCTTCTTTTTGTATACTTTGTATTTGAGTTATCTTATACAATTATTATCTTATGCATATTGTATAAGATGCACAGTGCAGTCACATAAAGAAAACTGAGGGAAAAATATCAAGGTGAATATATAGAATGAAATTCTCTGCAGCCACTGAAAATTATGAGCCGTATGATGAATTTAGGTCAGGTGTGCCCATCATTCATCCCTGAAATATTTATTATGCACCTAGTGTATTCCAGGAATGTTGGTGTACTCTGGATAGCTCAAACAAGGATGAGTAAGAATATATAAATTTCTTCTTTTATCTTACGAAGAGGCAAAGTCAACAAAACACAAGGATGTGAGCAAAGCAAGGCAGAGATAACAAGCAGACAAGAAAATGCAAGATGATCTAACCTAGACTCAGGGATTAGGAGTACTTCTCCTCCCCAACACTGGGATTACCAGTGCAAGACCACCATACCCCAATTTTTTAAAATGTGGATTCTGGGGATGAAAGTCAGATCCTAGTGCTTATAAGGCAAGAATTCTACAGACAGAACTATCTCACTGAAAATTAAAAAAAAAAAAAAAGGAAAATCTATTCCTCAGTCTTTTTCATGACTTTCCATTGTTCTCGGTATAAATTCAATTTGGCGCTAACAAGCTATTCAAGAAGTCCAATGCTGTCTGATCCCAGTCACCCTTCCCCCACATGGTTCTATGTCATCTTCATTGGGCTCATTCAGTCTTCTTGCATGTTTCTTTCTGTTAAAGAATACTTGCTCATTTTTCCTCCCTTTATCTTTTACCTGGATAACATCTATTCTTCTTCAGCTACTGTTCCACTACCAAACATCACTTTGATCAGAACTAATCTCCCTGGCCCAACTTCCTCATTTTGTAGAATACATCACAGAACTGCCACGATGACACAGTTTTATGATTCTTTAATTGACAGCTACCTGAAGTCCGTGAGCTTCTTTAGGAGAATGTCTGTCACCCTCACGCTTGTTTACCTCTGCTTCCTGGGGATGCCGTATTCTACACTGAACATATTCATGAAATGCTTGTTGAATTAATGTGTTTTTTTTGTTATAAATATAACCAGTTAAAACTCAGTGCTGGGGCTGGAGAAGTGGCTCAGGGGTTAAGCCTCTGCCTTGCAGGCGGAAGGTCCTGAGTTCGGATCCTTAGACCCCACGTATAGATGCCAGGCGGGCGGAAGCCTGGGGCGGCCTGTGATTCTGGTCTTGGCAGGGCAGAGCCTGTGAATCCCGGGGCAGAGTAAATGAGGAGGTGGAGGCGGTCCATGGTGGTTCCCGAATTCGTTCGTGGTTCTACACACACCCAACACATATACACACACGCACACACACACACGCACAATTGAATAAATAATAATAAAAATATTTTAAAAATTAAAAAAAACTCAGTGCTAAATTTCACCCTGGGAGCTGGAGAGGTGGCTCAGGGGTTAAGCCTTTGCCTTGCACGCGGAAGGTCTTGAGTTCGGATCCCAGATCCCACGTATAGATGCCAGGCGGAAGCGGGGGCGGCCTGCGCTTGTGGTCCTGGTAGGGCAGAGTCTGTGAATCCCGGGGCAGAAGGAGGTGGAGGCGTCCATGGTGGTTCCCAAATTCATCCGTGGTTCTACACACACACAGACACACACACGTGCGCATACACATACATATGCACACACGCACAATTGAATGAATAATACAAAAAAATAAATAAATTTCACCCTGGTCTGCTTAATAACCAAACAAAAAACCCTTCCCCACCCCGCTCCGCCGGGGACACGCGCAGTCCAGCCGGGCCTCATCGGCGACCTAGGTAAGCTCTGTCCCTGACCACCCCCAGAACCCCAGGCCAAATAATTCAGTTTAGTGAAATTGAAAGATCTTAAGAGTTAAAACGACAATGCCAAAGTCAAAGTGCAAATCCATGAGAAGCAACACTCAAGTAAACAAATTTCTCACTGAAGGAATTAATCCCATAATGTTAGACTCCAACCAGAACAAACCCACAGAAAATGGCCAAGAAAGTCTGACCCAGGATAACGATTTTCAAAATATGATCATTACCATGTTTAATACTATGAAAGAGGAAATCAGGGAGGAATTACATAATAGAATCAATTGATTTGAAGAGGAACACAACAGACACTTGGAGGAGTTGAGAAAAACAGTACAAGAAACAAAAACTGGCATAGAGCAGTTAAAACAGACTCAAGCAGAGTTTAAAACTGAACTACAAGACAAGTTATCTTCAACCCAGAACTCCACAGAGAGTCTTATTAACAGAACTAACGAAGCAGAAAACAGAATTTCAGACCTTGAAGATAAAGTGGGAGTACTAACTGGCTCAATGGAAGAGGTTGTTAAAGCCAAAAAGATACTTGAGAGAAATATCCAAGAGATATGGGACACCCTGAAGAAGCCTAACATGCGTATTCATAGAATACCAGAGCAAGAATCTCAAAAGACCACCCCTGAGGAAATTTTTCAAACGATCATCAAGGAAAACTTTCCTCATCTAAAAAAAGAGAGGCCCATCCATATACAAGAGGCATCCCGCACCCCAAACAGATACGACCAAAACAGAAGCACCCCACGGCAAATAATAGTTAAAACACTCCACATTCAAGATAAAGAACTGGTGCTGAGAGCTTCAAGGGAGAAAAAACAAGTCACTTTTAAAGGTAAACCTATTAAAATAACAAATGACTTCTCAGTCGAAACAGTAAAAGCAAGAAGAGCTTGGAGAGACATACTTCAAGTATTGAATGAGCAAAAATGTCAACCCAGGCTGATTTACCCTGCAAAACTATCTGTCATGATCGAGGGAGAAAGAAAAATCTTCCAGCACAAAGACAACTTGAAGGGATACATGTCCACCAAACCAGGCCTTCAAAAAATTCTAGAAATGATACTCAAGCGTGAAGAAAAAAACAGGCATATCCAGGAGAACAGAAGGCAAGTATAACACCATTAAAAGCGAAGCAATATACATATAAAAACTACTAAACTTAATAAATGTCTGGAATTAACAATAGTTTCTCCATTATAACACTAAATGTTAATGGAATTAATTCACCGATCAAGAGACACAGATTACAAACTTGGATTAAAAATCACAATCCATCAATCTGCTGCCTGCAGGAAACCCATCTCACCACAAAAGATAGGCACGCTCTAAAATTAAAAGGCTGGTCAACAATTCTACAAGCTGTTGGAACCAGGAAACAGGCAGGGGTAGCCATTATGCTATCAGACAAAGTGAACTTCAAGCCAAAGAAAATTATAAGAGACACGGATGGATACTACATTTTAGTCACAGGTACAATTCACCAGGAAGACTTCACAATACTGAACATATATGTACCCAATACGGGCCCCTCCACATTCATTAAGAAAACCCTACAGCGTCTAAAGCAAGAAATCAACCCCCAAACGATAATTCTTGGGGACTTCAACACCGCCCTCTCAACATGGGATAGATCAACAGGTCAAAAGCTTAACAGAGACACTTTGGAACTTCATCAAACCCTGAAAGAAATGGACCTTACAGATCTCTATCGAACATTTTACCCACGTACCAAAGAATACACATTTTTCTCAGCAGCACACGGAACTTTCTTCAAAATAGATCACATAATGGGCCACAAGATGGATCTACACATATACAAAAAAGTTGAAATTCTAACCTGTGCCCAATCAGACCACCACGGCCTAAAGCTGGACATCCACAACACATCAAACAAGAAAAAATACACTAACTCCTGGAAACTTAACAATATGATGCTGAATGAGAACTGGATTCAGGAAGAAATTAAAAAGGAAATTCAAGATTTCCTGAAAGTGAATGATAACAAAAATACAACTTACCAAAATCTCTGGGACACAATGAAAGCTGTTCTAAGAGGTAAGTTCATTGCTCTTAATGCCTACATCAAAAAAATGGAAACATCAGAAATAAACAACTTAACAATGCAGCTTAAAGCTTTAGAGAAACTAGAGCAATCTCATCTCAAAAGTAGTAGAAGAGAGGAGATTAGCAAAATAAGGGGAGAAATATCTGAAATCGAGATTAAGAAAACGATAGAAAAAATCAACCAGTCAAAAAGCTGGTTCTTTGAAAAAATGAATAAGATTGATACACCCCTAGCTAAATTAACCAAAAGCAAGAGAGAGAAAACCCAAATTAACAAAATTAGAAATGAACATGAGTTATCACTACTGATACCCAAGAAATCCA
This sequence comes from Typhlomys cinereus, assembly GCA_023101885.1. Classification (NCBI taxonomy): domain Eukaryota; kingdom Metazoa; phylum Chordata; class Mammalia; order Rodentia; family Platacanthomyidae; genus Typhlomys; species Typhlomys cinereus. Next base: position 362,060 of record JALPQD010000299.1, on the reverse strand, counting down.
GAGAATTATAACATCATATTTCAAAACATTATACTCTGTGAAGTTTGACAACACAAAAGAGATGGATGAATTTCTAAGTAAACACAACTTACCTAAATTCAATCAGGAAGTTGTGAATTATTTAAATAGTCCTATAACATATAAGGAAATTGAGGAAGTAATCTTGAATCTTCCCACCAAAAAATGTCTTGGACCAGATGGATGCAGCACAGAGTTCTACCAGACATTTAAGGAGTTAATAACACCAATACTCCCTAAACTGTTCCATCAAATAGCAAAGGAAGGAATACTACCAAATTCCTCCTATGAAGCTAATATCATTTTAATCCCAAAACCTAATAAAGACTCACTTAAAAAAGAAAACTATAGGCCGATCTCCCTGATGAACACAGACGCAAAGATTCTCAACAAAGTTTTAGCAAATCGAATTCAAAAACACATTAAAAAGATCATCCACGGGGACCAAGTAGGCTTCATCCCTGGCACACAAGGTTGGTTCAACATACGCAAATCAATCAATGTAATTCATCATGTAAACCAGTCCAAAGTCCAAGACCACATGATACTCTCGATAGATGCAGAAAAAGCTTTTGACAAGATCCAACAGCCTTTTATGATCAAAATGCTAGAGACAGTAGGAATGGAAGGAACCTTTATCAATATAATAAAAGCTGTATACAACAAGCCCACAGCAAGGATTATGCTCAATGGGGAACAATTGGAAGCATTCCCACTTCGATCAGGAACTAGACAAGGCTGTCCACTCTCACCACTTCTATTCAATATTGTACTTGAAGTCTTAGCTGAAGCCATAAGACAAGAAAGGGACATAAGAGGGATTCAAATCGGCAAGGAAGAAGTCAAACTATCCCTATTTGCAGATGACATGATCTTATACCTGAGTGATCCCAAAAACTCCACCAGGAAGCTCCTGGAACTAATTGAGAAGTTCAGCAGGGTGGCAGGATACAAAATAAATGTGCAAAAATCAGAGGCCTTCCTATATGCCCAGAATGAAAGAAGTGAAAAAGCCTTGAGAGAAACAATCCCATTCACTATAGCCCCTAAAAAAATGAAACACCTTGGTGTTTCATTTGCAGAAGACACTAGAAGGTAGAAAGACCTCCCTTGTTCCTGGATTGGCAGAATCAACATCGTAAAAATGACCATCCTACCAAAGGCAATATACAAATTCAATGCTATACCAATTAAAATCCCAAAGCAATTCTTCAAAGAAGTTGACCAAACAATCTCAAAATTCATATGGAGGCACAAAGGACTCAGGATAGCAAAGACAATCCTGAGTAACAAAAACACTGCTGGAGATATTACCATCCTGAACCTTAGTCTATATTACAAATCCATAGTTATAAAAACAGCCTGGTACTGGCTCCAAAATAGACACACAGATCAATGGATAAGGATTGAAGACCCAGATATAAGCCCACAAAATTACAGCCATGTGGTCTTTGACAAAGGGGCCCAAAGAATCCAATGGAAAAAGAACAGCATCTTCAACAAATGGTGCTGGCAAAACTGGATCTCCACATGCAGAAGATTAAAGCTGAACCCATACTTGTCACCATGTGCAAGACTTAATTCCAAATGGATCAAGGACCTTGATATCAGGCCAGAGACTATAAAAACCATAGTTGAAAGGATAGGGAACTCCCTCGAGCTGATTGGGCTGGGCCAACAGTTCCTAAACAGACATCCAATGGCACAGTCACTGCTACCAACTCTCAACAGTTGGGATCTTGTGAAATTAAAGAGCTTCTGTTCAGATAAAGAGATTGTAACACGAGCTCAAAGGCAACCCACAGAATGGGAGAAAATCTTCACTAACCACATATCTGATAGAGCTCTACTGTCCAGAGTGCACAAAGAACTTAGAAAATTAAACACCAAGGAAACCAATGGCCCAATTAAAAAATGGGCCCTGGAACTTAAAAGAAACTTTACCAGGGATGAAATTAAAATGTCTAACAAATATCTTCAAAAAATGTTCCACTTCCTTAGCCATCAGGGAAATGCAAATCAAAACTTCCCTGAGATATCATCTCACCCCGGTCAGGATAGCAAAAATCCACAATACAAACAACAACAAATGCTGGAGAGGATGTGGAGAGAGGGGAACTCTCCTACATTGCTGGTGGGAATGCAGGCTCATACAGCCACTCTGGCGAGCCGTCTGGAGATTCTTAAAGAATTAAAGATTGAAATGCCATTTGACCCTGTGATTCCACTTTTGGGTATAACTCCCCATACAGCAGAGGTTCACCTCGATAGCACAAGCACGACTATGTTCATAGCAGCACTGTTTACAATAGCAAAGTCATGGAATCAACCCAAATATCCAACAGTTGACAAGTGGATAAGGAAACTGTGGTACATCTATACAATGGAGTACTACTCAGCCATAAAAAATGATGAATTACTGGAATTTGCCGGGAAATGGATGTCATTAGAAACAATTATATTAAGTGAAGTATCCCAGACCCAGAAAATTAAGCACCGTATGTACTCCCTAATAGGTGGCTCCTAATACCAAACCCACCCAGCCCATCTTGAGACACTCATAGGTAAATCTATGTATTACCTACAGTATTTGCAAGGATTATGAACAGGAGGGATGGGGTTGGAGGGCCACACCAGAAACAAGGAGAGAAGTGACCATGTTACAGTAGAGAAAATAGGCCTCCATCAAGGATTACAAGAAAGTAATGTGACACCTAGTTAAGTTCACAGACATTCGTTCCTGATCATTTACAACTAAGGGAGTATGAACTCACCAGAAGGGGGGGGGCATATAGTCTGGCAGATTAAAAAGTAACCATTTTGCAAATGGGTGATTGACCCCTCCCATTGCCAAATGCCATATGACCCTGCGATTCCACTTTTGGGTATAAGTATTACATCTACCCTTGAATGTGCTCTTATAATAAGACTCCAGTTTAACAGCTTTCTGTCTCTGGCCAGGGGGTGACATACAATGCCCATTAGGATGGAGTGAAGGGCATTGCAGGAGCAGCAAAACTGCAAAAGAAAAATCAACAAACCACTATCCAGAACTTCAGAGACTCTATATCAACCACCTAGAACTAGGCCAGCCTAATCTCTCCCCATCCTGAAGCTCAGAGACATTTGCGGAAGAGGGAACGGTAAGAGTGTAAGAGCAAAAGGATGGGAGGAGCAATGATTTGCAAGATACTCCATACAAGTTAGGGCTGAAGCAATCATAACTGGACATTGCATGCCCGGCGCAATGTCCAACACACTATTGACCTCACAAAGTCTAGCATCTACTAAAGGCACCAAGATCCTTGGAGGCAAGGGATTGACAGCCACAGTAGTGTTCCTATGCTTAAGGGGAACACAGGAAAGGGTTCAGGGAAATGCCACTGGGTCCTTGTACATCATCGGAGAGGAGGGCCCAGAGGAGTGTCAGGCATGCACAAGAACGGACTCTAGGAATTGGGGTGGGAGGCACGGGGGGATGGGGAGAGAGGGGTGGGGAGGGGGAGCAGGGGGTGCGGGGGGAGGAGGAGGGAGGGAGGGAACTGGTGTACCTATTAAGTTTGTATGAGCTGAAATAATAATAAAAAATATATTAAAAATAACCAAACAAAAAAATCATTTATTTGATTTTTAGTATCCATAGACAAATTAAATACGTTAATCATTCATGAGACAGATCACTTCTGGTGCTAAAATAAGAGAAAATGTTCTGCGCCATGTGCCTGTGCAAAGGAATTTTTTAATGAAATACAAGTCAAACGATCCCTAAAATATTTATTATGCACTTACTGTGTTCTAAGAACTTCGTTGTACTCTGAACATATGAGTAAGAATATATAAATCTCTTCTTTTACTTTGCAAAGAGGCAAAGTAAGCAAAACAAAGGTACATGCATACAAGAAGCCCAACCACTGTAAGATGATCTAACATAGACCAGGGTTGCAGGAAAGTCCTGTTAGAAGCATGAAAGTCGGGAAGATGCTCTCTAGGCAAAACCAAGAGCATGTTCTGATAAACTAATCTTAATGAAGTTCAAAATCTGGAGCTGCTGCAAACTAGACTGATGATACTTCACAAATCTGCCTCATCATTGAGCCTTTGAGAGGTCTTCAGTTCAAATTTAGCCTACAGAAGTTGGGATTTTAATAGTCACACAGCCATTGGTGACATGTACAGGATGCTGTGCAGAAGGAGTTAGAAATCAACGTCCTCCTATGAAAATCAAAGATCCTGCTGTATATAATTACATAGTCTATATATGTATAAATGTTTGAGTGGCTATGCTTAAGCTAATCATAAGTAAATATGCATATTAATCTAAAGCTTGAAAATAGATCTCCCCAATTTAAATTCTTGGTATCTCTGTAAAATGCTTAGATCACAAAAATATCTTCAGACACATCAGCGAGATAAATAAGTTACCTAGAACAACTGATATTTGTTATCAAAGTGATTTTTCCAGCTATCTCTTGCATAATATAACTTGAGCAAAGAGTATTTATGTCCAGATGTCCCTCATTTCAAATAGGCAAAAAATGTCATAACTACTTTTTTTTTAACTTGCCAAGAGACATAATCTAGGTAGACTACCTGCAAGATTAATTGGTAAGACCTTGGTTTCAAAGGGCAGATTCATAGATTCCACCCCCAGCTATGCAAGTAGCTCCACATCTGAGTCGCTGAACTTTCAGCTTAAGGAATTTCAAAAGTAATCGTGCACAAATATAATATTTTATGGAGAAGACATGAGAGGATGATTTCCTCAAGGTCACTGAGCAGCCTAGTGACAGAGTTATTTTTAAAATCTAGTGAGCACCCACACAATTGACTCCTGGAACATTAGATAGCCGTATTCTTACCCAAATATTCTCCTATTCTGAGTAGTCAACTATCCAATGTTCTGTGTTTACCATTTTCAAGTACAGAAGCTCAAACTAGGTTAGGAAAAATGTTTTTTCAAGAAATACAATGGGTGCTGGTGGGTGACAGATTTAGTGTGTGTGTGTGTGTGTGTGTGTGTGTGTGTGTGTGTGTCAGAGGACATTGTGTGCCTCTATAGAGGATCAAGGGTGATTTTGAGAATCATCCTGGATTGCTTCTACCTCCTTCTTGCTTCCCTGTGGGATTTCCCAGGCCCTGCCCACCTGGGCCATAAGTGCAGGCCATCACCATTTCCACCTAGTGTTTTTAAGGGGGACCTGGGATTTGAACTCAGGACCTTCTGCTTGCGAGACAGAGTCTTAACCCCTGAGCCTCTCTCCTCCAGCCATGGGTGACAGGTTTGTTTTTTTTTCCTGGTGAAGATTTAAAGGAAGAGATGAGCAATCGAAAGGAAGTCCCGCCCTTAGAACATGATAAGAAGTCACAGCAGCCAAGATTTGGGGAGACCGCGCAGTGAACAAAGACGTTGCCATGCAAGCACGAGGACCTGAGGTCAGTCTCCAAAGCTTGTAAAAAGCTGAGTGTGGTGTTGACATAAAACCTGTAGCCCCAGCACTGGGCAGGCAGAGACAGAAGGACTCCTGGGGTTCACTGTCTAGCCAGTCTAGCTTTATGTGCAAGCCTCAGGCTCAGGAAGATACTCAGAATTCAAGGAGGAGAGAGACCGAACAAGACACCAATCTGGCCTAGGGTCTCCGTAAACACACACACACACACACACAAACACACACACACACACACACACACACACACACACACACACACACACACACACACCTGGGCAGCTGGATATGGGATGTAATTCGATCAGCAGAGCACTTCCCTAACATGTACAAGGCTCCTTTCCAGAGCCAGATTGTATCATCTGGAGTTCACTTGAGAGTTGCCAGTTTCATCAAGAGATTCCAAAGGAAGGAAAATGGAAAGCAGATATTATCTTATCGAGTGGATAGATTAAGTAGCTTGAATATTTTCAAGAAAATAGAAAGTCGGACATAGTGGTCCATGCCTATAATCCTAGCACTTGGGAGAAGGAGGCAGAAGGATTAGGTATTTAAAGTCAATCTCAGTTACGGAATGAGTCCGATACCAGAATGATCTACACGAGACCCTTCTTTAAAAAATAAATAAAAGGAAGGAAAAAGGAAAAGAATGAAGGAAAAGTGAAAAAAGAAAGTGGAAAGAGAATTTTCATCAAACTATAATCAAAGAATAAATGGAAATTCTGAAAAAGCACAAAAAACAGAATTAAGAAATTGATAGACATTTAAACATCAGACAATTGGCCTGTCAAAAATATATCAATATAGCATATTAAGAATGAAATGTGAATTAAATTGATAGGAAACATACCAAATGCATAGTAGATATAGATGCTTCTTGAATAACTCTAACATTCACATAATCAGAAGCCAGTAAGGAGGAAAAGGAGCTGGATGAGATACAGAAGAAACCATTTTGAGACAAAATTCCCCAAAGTGACTTACCTCAACCCACACATCCAGAAGCTCTATGATCCCCCAAGGAGAGAAAAATACAAGAAGTGAACAACAAGCTTTAGATACAATACATTAAAACTTTCAAAATTTGATGGAAGGACGAAGTTTTAAAACCAGCTAGAGAAAAAAAAAGAAGTGTTACCTTTAAAAAAAGCAAAAGTAAGTAAGATCCACGGATTGCTTTATAAAGTGAAAGCCAGAAGATAATGGAATTGTATTTGCCAAGTCGTTAAGCTAATTTCCATCACTAAAAATTCCCTTTGGAGATTCCTTCCAAATGTCCATCCTGTGAATGGCTAGGAAGCATGACATGAATGAAGTAGTCAATGGAAGGTCAAGGAAGACTTACTCAAGGCAAGTGAATAAAAGTTTGTGTCCTGATTTCATTTTCACACTTTTCTACGGAAAAGAGAAGCATAATCTGCCCAAGATGGTACAGTGAGCTGTAAAGATAGGCCTCGAATCCAGGTCTCATTTCCAACCCCCTGACTGTATTTCCCACAGAGTGCTCCACAGAGAAAGAAGGGAAACGTCACTTAGATCAATTGACACAAACCTGGTGGTCCTTGGATGGCAGCTGTAGCCTGTTCACCCATCTGCCCAAAGAGGAGTCTTGTTAGCGTTTACATGGAAAAGAGCAATCTTTCTTTGGAATTAAAAAAAACCCTGGCATTTGGTGACAGAGTTGACAGTGCTACACTCCTATGTACAATGACTAGCTCATCTATTCATCAACGAATGTACAAAATGACACTTGCAATCAAAGACGTAACTGAAAGCAAGGGAATCATGACTGTTCCATTTATAAACTAAACAACAACCTGCGTCAGCCAAATGACCCAAGTAAATGAGATTCCCTCCCATGGTACAATCATGACAATAGCATGACTATAATGGACCCATTTGTCCAATTTGGTGGATACTACATGTGACTGATGTGATCGTCATTTTGGTGAATTTAAGAGCAAACAAATGCCCAGAAAGAACTCTTAGAACTTGGCAAAGTGCTTACTCTTCTTTAATGATTAACAAGTCTCAGAGGGGTGATTTTCTCAACCTTCCAAATCAGAGTTAATGAGCGTGCATTAAAAAGAAGACAGCACTTCAAAAAAAAAAATTGTACAGGCCCTTCAGAATAAACTCCAATCCCACTTGTCTAGCAGAAGTGATTCATTTGGTTTCTGAGTAGTGTTTTCTTATTTTGAGCATCCATTTCGCCATCCAAAAACACCCTGTCAAATCAGTCTTAGACGCTGCCTATTAAAATGTTAAATTTCACCTGATAAAATATAATTATAGCATTCCTGACATTTTCACACAGCACACACATGCTTCCAGCCAATTTTTCTACAGTTAAGATTATGCCTTTAGATGTGCGAATGCATGGGGAAACTGTAAGGAAATACCAATATGTCAAACTCTAATATAGTTGAGAAGCTAGATCCAAAATAAATAAGAAAACTAAAGCAGAAAGCAGATTGAAATGGATAAAAATGACAATAAGGGCAACCAAATTATTCAATTAAAGGCTAAAAGAGTGTGCTATAGGTGCTTGCTTAAAGGTTCATGAGTCAATTTTTTTTTTTTTACTTTATTGGAGCAGCAGTTCATCAAATGGGGAATTCTCAGTAATTACCAATGTACCTATCCCTTTACAGACCACTTGAGTCACAGTTATTAGACACTTTTAATACTACCTTTTCGCAAAAGCACAGGCATGCACGCCATGGCACAGTGTGGAAGTCAGAGAACAGGGAGAGGTCAGTTTTCCCCTTCTACCACATGGGCTCCAGTGATCAAATTCGGGTTTGCACACAAGTGCCTTTTTCTCTCTAAATCCTCTTGCCCGCCCAAGACATAGAAATTCTCCAGTATAATGCCAAGCGCATGAAACAAAAGGACCACCCTGCTAGAGGGCAATATAAAAGGCTTCATTATGGTCTACTAGTCCATCACTAGATGCTATACCATAAGGTCTAAATCCATTTCCACCTTCAAACTGGCCGCTGCACCACTTCAGTGTAACAAGGCATGGCTGAGCACGCTCATATTTTTTCTTCTTCTTTCTTCCATGTTTTCCTGGTCTAATGTCTGTCATGTTGTGTTGTTGTGTTTCACTTGGAGACTCGGCCTCACTGTGTTTTCTCAGCTCAAGGAATCAGTGTTTCCACTCCAGCTTCCCTGTACTGCAGCAGCAGATGGGCGCCCCATCGTCCAGGCAGCCCGACTTTCCATTTTTAAACACTGAATTGAAGAGGCAGGATCCTCACACCCAACTTGAGGGCATGGTCCTCCTGAGATGCTGGTAATGAACAGAAAAAAAATGGAAGAGCCACAGTCCACAGTCAATGGGCTGGGTATGTGTGGAGATTTGAGGCTCAAGCTGAAAAAGGTTATGTTGTTCTTGTTTATATTCTTCTGGGATAAATATCTGTGATTTGTTACTATCCAGACTGCTTAATAATAAAGTGATACATTTCTTTTTTTCACTCTTAAGGGTTTTTTTAGTGGGGTTTACTAATACTCTATAGTACTAGCAACTGTTATTAAAAACAAATAACTTTTCATGAACTCAAACATGAAGGACAGAAGGTATTCATAATGCACTACTTTTCAAACTGAGAGCTGTTTCCAGGGGCAACCATCTGCTTCTAAACTGGCCAAGAGGCATTCAACCCCCGCACATGGATTTCTAACCTTGCTCCTGCCTGGAGAAGTTCCATGCATGGAAAATGAATTCAGCCAGCAGCTCATCCTTCCAGATTGCCTCTATCCTGGGAAGGGAGTCCAGGACTGTTCTGGAAAGGAGCCTAAATGCAGGGTAGCATCCCTTGCCCTGCTCAAGCTGGGAGGTATGCTTCCTTTCCCACCAACTGCCGGCAGGAGATGGATGCATCTAATGTGACTGGCACGTGGGCATGCCACTTTCCCTGCAGGGGGGCATAGCAAGTTAACTCTTAAGAAATATGCTCTCTGTCTCTGATGGCATTCTTTTTGTTGGCAGCCTCACAGAATGCTGGAGCTTCCGGGGAGCTGCAGTCTGAAAGGCTAGCGGGCAGGGCTCTACCCGAGGCGAGGTACACATCTTTCCTGCTGTAATGGTTTCTGGCCGGCCTCCTTTTCTCTCCACCCTGTGTCCTGAATCCTCCATGCTGCTATCTTGTTTGAGAATCCACTGGGCTTTGGGCCCCACACGTGGAGCTGGGAGGAGAATCAGTTGCCTTCCAAAACAGCAGGAAGCGATATCACTGATGCCAGAAGTGTGTCAGAGTCTTTTTTAAGTCGTAAGAATATGAAAGACCTTTCTGAGAGGGAGACAAGGGTCCATGTCTCGATTGGTATTCATATGAGTGTATTCACCTGGACACTGTAACTGTACCCGGATGGGCTGCGCACTCTCATGTATTCATGCGTGCACAAACCCATGGATTCACTCACATGCAAAAGACATGTATGCACATGACATTCTGGATCAGGTAAACTGTGCCTGTGGAGAACAGATGAGGGATTTATAGGGATTAGGAGATGCCAGGGGCCTCAAACATACCAAGATAATATGAAGGGGGCTTCTGGGGTGATGGACTGATTCTAAGTCTTGATTCATTAAGGTGCTGGATGCAGGAATCTACCTACCCACATCCTAAGATTCATTTCAGAGAACTGAAATGAAGACAATGTCAATTCTCTGTGGATAAATTTTAAATATGAAGGGAAAGAAAAAAAACTCTCTCAATCCTTTGTCAAGTAAATACAAAACAAAAATTTATGAGACAAGATTTTTGAACCATATGGGGAATATCTGAGGTAACTAAGAAATCATTGACTAAGAAAGAAATCATATGACTCAGTGGTTAAAGCTCTTGCCACATAAACAAAGGACCTAAGTTCAGAGCCCCAGATCCTATTTTAAAAATTTTGATGGACACGGCTACCCACCTGCAATTCCAGCTCCAGAAAGCAGAACCTGGGAATTTCCAGAGCAGACTGATTAGCCAGACTAGTCGTAATGATGTGTTCTGAGTTTAATTAGAGATGTTGCCTCAAAAGAAAAACGTGGAGGAGTGATCTAGGATGGCTCCCAACATCACCCTCAGAGTTCCACGTACATATATATGCATTCTCGTGCATTCATGTATACACGCATGTTCCTACTCACATGCAAAAGACATGCATTCACACATATATGCACCCCATACATAGATACATCTGAAAAGAAAAGAAGAAAAGTCACTGCCAACTTGGGAGTGTGATAATGACATTAAGATTATGTCTTTCCAAATAGTCTCATTTTATAAAGTTCCTTAATACGTTAATTATGCATAGTAACAGACTCAGCAGGGAACTTCCATGCATGTGTAGTGTGCACGCTGATCAAATCTTGGATGTATCTCTCAGGGATTCTTATTAAAGTATTTAATGAAATAACTTACCTCGGATTAGCTTCGGCATCTTCTCAAGGAAAGGCAGACGAGAGTGGGTTTAAAGAAACAAGAATGGCCAAGACAGAATGGTTATGGAAGCCAGATAATGATTCAGTGAGACTCATTATACTTTCTTGCAAACTTTAAGTTTGAAACTTTCCATGATTAAAAGCTAAAGAAAAGAGAAGGGACCCTTCAAGTTAAAAGGAAGATGGGCAGTGGATATCCACATGTCTTCCCTTTTCTCCAATTGTCCCCATCTGAGATGACTCTGCTAACCTCAGAGGCCCATGAAGCGCAACTCAATCCAAATATTAAGGAAACAAAAATAAGTCATCAAGGTCTGTCCTGCTTGAAAGGCACAAATCTGATCGATCAACAGATGGATCCTGCTTGCCAGGTTGCTATGGTTTGAGTGTGTCCCGCAAAGGTTCATGGGGCTGGAAACTTGATCCTTGATGCTACGATGTTGGGAGCAGCCGGAACCATTAAGAGTGAGGACTAAGTGCAAGGTTATCAGGTGTTGCAGTCACTCTACATGTTGCTGATGAAATCAGGACAAAACAGCTTAAGGGAACAAGAGGTTTTATTTTCTCTTACAATTCCTGGTTATAGTTGCTTATCCAGTTTAACAGGAAAGCTCACATATAACTAGCTGCCCCATAATCACATAACAGCTGAGAGAGGGACAATCCTTATTTGCCAGAGAAACACGTCCAAGTATAGAGAAGGATGCCTTCTTTCTCAAACAGTTTCCTCCATTTTATTCACCTGCCTGGGGACTCTAGTCCCACCTACAATGGGCTAGGCCTTCCCCATCAATTAGACAATCTTCTACAGGTTCTGGCCGTAACTACTAATTCTCTACAAAGTCATCAACTTGACACATGCATCTAACTCTGACATCAGTTCATGAATATTAATGTGACTTTTATGGGACCTCAGCTAATTCCTGGGAGAGGATTAAGAGAGCAGGACCAGGCAGAGCTCAATGAGTAAAGAACTTGCTCCACAGACTGGCGTTTGATCTCCCAAGACCTACATTAAAAAAAAAAAAAGCCAGATGTCGCATACACATATAATCCCAGTAGTGGGGAGGCAGAGATAGAAAGATCTTTGGAGCTTACTATCCAACTTATCTAGCTAAATCAGCAGGCTTCAGGTTCTTTAAGAGACCTTACCTCAAAAAAAAAAAAAAAAAAAGAGATGAGCAATTGATGTAGCCATTCAATGGTACCCAATGACCTCTAGTCTCTGGCACACATGTGCATATCATATCATACACACATACATATGTGTGCACACATGCAGAACCATATATGCAAGTCTGCTCTCTCTCTCTCTCTCTCTCTCTCTCTCTTCTGTCTTTTACTCCTTTCCTATTCCTGTCACATTCTTAGAGCAGTTCTAACCTAAACACCTACTATGTGCTGGGCACAGAGTCTTCTAGTGAGGAATGGGACAGCTTCAGTCCTGAAGGAGCTTGCGAGTGACCGGGAAGGAGGCCAGGAAGAAAAAGATCACATCGATGGCTCTGAGTTTTACCCAATAACATGATGAGAAGGGCTTCAAACAAAATGTGGGTTTGTTTGATAAACTGAAATATGAATTATACATTTGTTACTGATTTTTTTTCACCCTGCAGTTCCTCTCACTGCTACAAAAGAAAGAGATTTATCCCATGTGAGATTCTGATTCCTCCAGTCCTTTGAAATGGTTAGCTAGGCGTTGTGCTCTGTTCCTTTAGTGATAGGTTACAGAGCTCAGAAACTGTCCGTGAACTATTCAAGATCCTGCTCTCTCTGTTCAGAGTCCGCATCCCGCCTGTGCCCGGGTGTGTGGTCACTCATGCCACAGCCAGCCTGACTCTGCTGTCCTGTCCTGGTCTCCATTCTAACCACCCTGGAGAACGTTCAGTAGCCAATTCCCCAATGTCTCTCCCCCATTCCTTAGGAAAAGACACGTTTGCCACTGGAAGAACTGTGTGATTTGCAGGTCTTGTAAATAAAGACAGATTGTTCTGGTCCTACAGGCAATTTACCAGTAACTGCAGCCCAGAACGGAGCCGTGAGTGAGAGGTGACGCAGATGTAATTCTGGGGGGAATGGCGGGAGGGGCAAAGTATTATAAAATATATTTCCTCTTTCTTCTCCGCAAAGCAGACCGTTAAAAGCTCCAGCAGATGACACAAAATGACGGTGTTTTGAAGCGCCGAGGGGCTTTCACACAGGGGCACTCAAAGCGGCCATCAAAGGAAAATGGAGACATTTGCAGATCTGACAAAACACACTTTAGCCTTCATTGATTCGCCTGTGGCAAATGAGCTCTCGAGAAGCCGGGCAAGGCCCTGGGGTGACGGCTCAGCCTGATACAGTGCTTGCATGCATAAGCATGAAGACCCGAGTTCAAATCCCCAGCACCCACAAAAGATGCCAAGGCAGCAGGAAGCCCCTGGAATCCCAGAAGTGGGGAGGTGCAGATAAGAGGTTCCCTGGGGCCTGCCGGTCAGGAAGTCAAGCAAAACTGGTAAGCCCCAAGGTCGAGGAGAGACCCTGCGTCCAAATATGAAGAAGACTGATTGAGGAAGACACCCAGTGTCCACCTTTGGCTTCAACGTGCACTCACGCATGCAGACGGGGGTGGTGTAAATTCAGAAGGTGGGAGCTAGTTGAAAGGAGCAATCCTTACGGGAGCAGATCCCGAAGGGTGTGTCCTGGAGAGGGGAGGTCCATATTTTGTCCTGGTTCCCTGTCTCTCTCCTAACTGCTTCTTGGCTGCTCTGAGTGCCAGAGACGACAAATCCTCAGCCTCTGAACATACGATCCTATCCTATGGTCTCCAATCACGGTGCTTCTCTATTCCCTGAGAAATGGCAGCTCTCTTGCCTGTTTGAGTGATCGGTCCTCTTTTTATCATAAGGCTGTTTCCATTGTTTCGAACCTAAAGGAACATTCCATTTCATCTGCCATTGTATTTTATGCAAGTGGAACATTATGCTGGGTTCTCTTCTGCATGCTTGTTTCTTGGCTGCACACATGTCGTGAAGAGTCATTCATTTCATTTCTGGGTAGTACTCGGATGCTTTCTGCACGAGGCAAAGTAAATCTCTGCCTTTGTGGAATCCAGTGTCGCTGCATATAGCCGCACATGCTACACACTGCAAAACAAGAGTGCCATCCCCATCACATCCATGTGACAGTGTCCACACATATGCCATGTCCACCTGCTCGCCTGCACAGACTGGCCCTGGGTTACCCCTACTTCTCCTTTCCTTCCCTCTGATCTCCCTGACTCTACTATTCCTTTAGTCCCTCCTTCCTCAACGCAACAAAACATGAGTCAGATCCTGCCCTGCCTCTGTTCACACCCTCCAGTAGCTCCCTGTCTTACACACACACATACACAAAGCCAGCCTCCCCCGATCACTTTGACTTCATCCTCTGCCTCTCTGAGTCTCTCTCTCCTCCATATACCCCGGGGAACCCTTCCCTGTTCCCTCAGCACACAGAGCATTCTCCTCCTGCCCTGGACCTCCCAGCCTGTGCCTCCATGCCTCTCAAAGAGCATCTCTCCAGAAGGGAAGCAGTCACCCTTTCCTTCCAAGCTTTTCTTCAAGTATAGTTTCCTCTTTAACTCTTCCCCGATCACCTTGGTTACACTGTGCAAATACACACACAGGCACGTGTGCATGCACATGCACATACACATACATGCACATCTACACACACGCATGCACGTGTACACACATGCACACACATACACACACACACAGGCATATGCACATATACATACATGCACATATACACACACGCATGCACGTGTACACACATGCACACACATACACACACACAAGCATATGCACACACAGGCACATGCACAAACATAGACACATGCAAACACAGGCACATGCACAAACACACATATACATAAATATACACACATGCATACAGGCACATGCACACACAGACACATACATGCACATCTACACGCATACACATGCACAGAGGCATGTGCGCGCACACACACAGGCATTCTTTGCCCTTTCTCTATTGTTTCTTTCACAGCATCACCTCACACAATGTATGACTTCATTCAGTTGCATCTTCTGCCTGCTCCCTCTTCACCAAGCATCAGGTTCCTCAAGGAAAGAGAATTTTGTCTCTTTTGCTCCTGATGTGTCCCCAGGGCCCAGAAAAGTACCTGGAATATAGTAGGTATCAGCAAAGCTGGAGCGAATTATAGCTGGAAGGCAGGCAATGAATGACCAAATATGCATTTCTGTATATACATATGCAGGTATTATATAGGTATAACATGGCATATATTGTAATATCTGTGTATATTCCCTCATAGTTGAGGACAGAAACAACTAGCAGTGACTTATGTGCATATGTGGGGAAATATATATATATATATATATATATATATATACTCACATGTATGAATGATTGTCTGCTATAATACATTCAATTAGCTAACCTTTGCTGAGCATCTACTATGAAAGCTTTTTTTTAATGTTCTTTTTTTTCCCCACTCATACAAACCTAACAGATACCCCGGTCCCCTCACTCCCTCTACCCCTTCGTGGACCCCCTTGGTTCCTCTCCCCTTTTCCCCTTCCTTTCCCCCCTCCCTCCCTATCTCCCAGTGCCTCCTCCCCCCCCCATCCCTGGAGCATCCTTTAATGTGTATGTCAAACTTTCCTCTGGGTCCTCTTCTCTGATGAGGTATAAGGACTCAGTGGCATTTCCTCGAACTCTTTCTTGTGTTCCCCTTAAGTATAGGAACACTATTGTGGCTGTTAATCTCTAGCTTCTAAGGGTTCTAGTGCCTTTAGCCCATGCTAGACTTTGAGGGGTCAATAATGTGTTGGTCATTGCGCAGGTCATGCAAAGTCCTATTATGATTGCTTTGGCCCTAACTTGTGTGTAATATCTTGCATATCGTTGCTTCTCCCCATCTTAGGCTCTTACAATCTTACCGCCCCTCTTCTGCAAATTTCCCTGAGCTTCAGGATAGGGAGAGATTAGGCTGGCCTAGTTCCAGGTGATTGATATAGAGTCTCTGATGTTCTGAATTATGGTTTGTTGATTTTTTTTTTCAGTGACATCCAATGCCCATCAGGATGGGGCCAAGGGCATTGCAGGAGCAGCAATACTATGAATGAAAGCTTATACATGTAGATGATTCCCAACTTCTATGATGGCTTAACTTACAATTTTCAACTTCATGGCATGCGGAAAAACAGTGCATTCACAGAATCCATACTTTAAATTTTGAATTTTGGTCCTTTTCCTGGACCTACAATATGCAAATGATGATCTCCCATGATGCCCAACTGCAGGCTAGAATACATGCCATGAGCATGTTTAAAGTAGACCAGACTCACTCACGATGTTAGGTTAGGACAACAAAGCATGTTTTGTGCTTATGATTATGATCAACCTGTTATTGACAGTAAACCCAGGAGCACCTCTGTATGTGTGTATATATGTGTGTATGTGTACGTGTGTGTATATACATGAGCATGTGTACATATATGTATTTGTGTGCATGTGTGCATGCATTGCATGAGCATATATGTGTGCACGTGTGTATGCATGTGAGCGTGTATGTGCATGTATGTGTGTACGTGTCCATGTGCATGAGTGTGTGCATGTGAGTGTGTGTGCATTATGTATGTGAGTGTATGTGTATGTGCATGAGTGTGTGTGTGTTTATATGTGTGTGTGAATGAGCATGTGCATGCGTGTGTGCATGAGTGTGTACATGTGCATGAGAATATGCATGTATGGTGTGTGTGTGCGTAAGCATGTGCATGTGCATGTACATGAGTGTGTGCGTGTGGGTATGTGTGTGTGCATATGTGCATGATGGAGTGAGAAGCTCATCTTCAACAACCTCCAGGAGAAGCAGCAGAGGCAGCCTCCTTGCCATCAGAAATTGTACCGTGGCATTCACTATCTGGCCTGGTCATCTGGATCCCCACGGCCACCTAGAAGATGGGACGTACAATCACCCCTGACCAATAGATGGGAAAGCAAGCCTCAGAGGTTAGCTACTGATGCAGCTTGCAGTGACTTGGAGGCAGAGCTGGACTCAGGCTCCATCTGCTCCTGTAGTGCACTGACCCTTTGCTCCCTGTGTGTACCCCTCATGGGAAGCACGCAGAACCTCCAGGCTGTGCCTCTGGCCTGCATCTTAGTAACCAAAGGCACGCCTCTATTTTGGAAGCTCTGCCCAAAATCAGCAGCTCCCAACGGGGCTGAACATTAGAACCACCAGTGGAAGTTTTAAAACTCTAGATGTCCAAGCTGTACCTTCAGCCCATTAAACCTGAGGTTCTGGGGATACCACGCACACATGAATCATTTTTAAACCTCTCTAAGTTATGCCCTTGCCAAAAAATAATCACACTGTCAATGTTTTTCTAACAAAAAGATTGTAATTATCTTCTTCCTACAAAATTACAGTTGTTGGGGAACTCATAATCCACATTTTTAAATACTAGGATAAGCTACAGCTCAGTGTCTAAAGTCCTTCCACAGGATGCAGACATTTTAAATGTATTTGTTTTAGGACTAGTGAGTACTCAGAAAAGTGCATAAAAACACTTCATGTTTACAAAGCGGCTGGACATCTGGAACAAGATGGTCAATGCTCTCCAATCTCAGCGACTCGCTCCCTCTTGTCTGTTAGTGATCAGTTTTTTCTTATCAGAAGGCTTTGCTTCCTTTCTGTACAAACCTAAACAAGGCATTCAAGTTTATATTATTGTATTTTATGTGAGTGGAATGTTATTCGAGGTCCTCTTCTGTGTATTGCTCCTTGATTCAACATTATAGTAAAAGATCATCTATTTTCATTTTGCATATTCTAGCGTGCAAGAATTCTGCATAGAAAAAGCATCACTCTCCCTTTCCCCACCCGCCTGGGATGTGCACAGTCCAGCCGGGATTCACAGCGACCTAGGTTTTTATCTCTGGCCAGGGGGTGACATCCAATACCCATCAGGATGGAGCCAAAGGCATTGCAGGAGCAGCAAAACTGAAAAAAAAATCAACAAATCATAATTCAGAACATCAGAGACTCTATATCAACCACCTGGAACTCGGCCAGCCTAACTCTCCCCATCCTGAAGCTCAGGGAAATTTGCGGAAGAGGGGGGTGGTAAGATTGTAAGAGCACAAGAATGGGAGGAGTCATGATATGCAAGATACTCCACACAAGTTAGGGCCAAAGCAATCATAATAGGACTTTGCATGACCTGTGCTATGTCCAACACATTATTGACCCCACAAAGTCTAGCATGGACTAAAGGTACTAGGATCCTTGGAGGCTAGGGATTGACAGCCACAGTAGTGTTCCTATGCTTAAGGGGAACACAGGAAAGGGTTCTGGGAAACGCCCCTGGGTCCTTGCATCTCATCGGAGAGGAGGAACCAGAGGAGAGTTTGGCATGCACATTAAAGGATGCTCCAGGGATTGGGGAGGAAGGCACTGGGGGATGGGGAGGGAGGGGAGAGGGGAGGGGGGAGGAAGGGGGTCGGGGGGAGGTGAAGGGAGGGAGGGGACCGGTGTACCTGTTAAGTTTCTATGAGCAGAAATAATAATAATAAAGTGTAAAAAAAGAAGGAACATTTAATACTGTACATCATTATACTATATATGTGTGCTTATATGAAGATTGTTATTTATTTTCTAAAAATACATCTACAAATATCAAAAAAAAGAAAAACCATCACTCTGCTGATGGGCATGCACTTTTGCTCACAGTTGAAACAATTCTCAACAATCCTCTTCAGATGCGTGTGCCCTACGTGTACCCTGATGTGTGAATAATGCAGTTCTCTAGAGGACGTTCTTACTGCCAGATGGTTACTGAAGATGCTTCACACCAACCCAGCTTAAGCACACCGAATGGTCCCGCTACCAGTGCTTGGTATTCTCTGTTGTTCTTCAGGCCAACCCGTGGATGGTGTAAGAGTATCAGCTTCCTAGCAATGACCTGCAGATGACTGGGAAAACAGCAATTGGGGATAGCAGGAGAGCTCTGGTAAGGAGCCTGCTCACATAGTGACTTGAGTTCCATCCCCAGAAGCATGCTAGGTGGAAGGAAAGAACGGATTTTTGAAAGTTGTCTTCTGACTGCCACCTTTGCACCATCACACATGCACACACACACACACACACACACACACACACACACACACACACAAAACAAATAAAATAAAATAAAATATTAAGAAATAGCAATTAGAGGTAGCCACAGAAAAAGGCATGTAAGAAGGAAGGAAACTGATTTTAATCAAGAAGGATTTCATTGGAAGGAGGAAGGGGGAGGGACCAGACAATAAGGACTGAAACAATGACTTAAATATTATATATATGTGTGTGTGAAACTCCCAAAGAATAAAAAGGAAATGACAATAATAAAAGTAAATAAGAGGAGGGGACATGTTGGGAGGACGCAAGAGAAGTGTGTGGTAGGAGGACACTATGATATGACCAAGATGCATTATATACAGTGTGATGGGGACCCTCCTAAAGTAAAAGGTTACAGCAACAAGAAAGTGGAAGCCTACGGCTGTATCACAGGAAAGACTACGTGAGCAGGAAGGGGTGACCTGGCTTGATCAAGATCCCAAGCATGCATGTGACTCCAAGAGTAAAGGTGTAAAGGAGGGTCTTTCAGGCAAAGCCCCACTGCATTCAGGGCTCGGTCTTTGGATATGGATCCGCTGAGCCTGTTCTGATAGGAAATCAAACAGCTTCCTGAAGAAAGCTTTAGAGTCCCCCGTATAAAGGCACCCGCAACATAAATAAAAATCACTAAAATCCAAAATAAAAGGAAACAAAGTGTGGTCTTTCTCAGCCCATGAGGAAAAGATAGACACCACCCAGCAGGTGTTGCTCAGTGTTGAACTCGCTCCAGGTTAAGCCCCGACAGCAACCACTTCCTCTAGGCTTCCCCTGACAGCTCCAGGAACGGAGAGCATCCATCACAGCCTGAGACTGTGCTCATGCCGTGATGATTTTCCCTGTTTATTACAAAGACGTGACTGATCAACACCAGCAGTGCTGGAGTGGGGCTCGTTTCCGTGTCGGCCGAAAGCAGAGCCCACACAAGCCACCCACCCATCCCCAGGAAGCAGCTCTTCCTTTTTGTGGATCTGGTTATCAGGCATGTTTGTCTCGTTTAATACCCACAACAACACGCAGGCATTCGAATCTCCACTTCACAAATAAGGAAATTGAGGGCAGAGGAGCCTGCCTTCTCCAACGCCACTCAGTCAATTTGAACCCAATCCTGCTTAACTTTAAAACAGCTGGCACTGACTCTGTTGTCCCTTGGTAATTAAGATGTAGAGCACTGAAGTTTATTCAAGCATTCCTTAGCTCTTTTCCTGAAAGGCCAAAGCTGTCTCTGCTGTGGTCTGATTTGGCGGACTTTAATCGAGTCCACCAAAACTCTACCTTCAGGGACTATAACCTATTGCATAACCATGTGCCTCTAGACCCTAAGGCGGGTGGATGCATGCTCAGACATTCATTTGTTTTCTTTGTGTGCTGGTGAGTTCAGCATGAGGTTGAACATGGGGTCCATGTATAGCAAGTCAACTTAGAAGATTTTTAAGACTCTGCCACTATTGGGCTGGTTGGCATTGCATCCAGAAGTTAGCATCTGCATGGATCAGTTCATCTTGTCTTCTATTCTGGGACTTGAGACTTCATTCATTTATCCAAGCATGTGTTCATTCATGCCACAACTCATTTATCCAAAATTCACTGACCACATTTCTTAGTGACTGCTTCATGGTAATTACTGAAGAGGAGACAAGGGTAGCAAGATAAACATGAATTGGATGGACACGAACCATTAAGTGTACACTGAGATAAGAATCATAGAACTGAAAGACAGAATCATTACTGGCAGTTTATAACCAATTATATATATATTATAATATATACATACATAGCTCATATATGGTATGGTATGGTACAGTACAGTACAGTATGGTGTGGTATGGAATGGAATGGCATGGTACAGTATGGAATGGCATGGTACGGTATGGAATGGCATGGTACGGTATGGAATGGCATGGTATGGTATGGCGTTGCATTGTAGAGTATGTATCGTCAGTATCACCATACATTAGTTCTTCAGGCTGAACATATTCCTAATAGACCAAGCTTCTTACTTCTTGTAGAAACTCAGTGGGACAAACCGTTGTGTTGGGTCCAACTAACAGATAAGGATATAGACATTCAAAGTAGTTACATAGCATTTGGTAGTAAGCTATAGATTCCAACTTGACATTTGTAAGCTAAACCTTTAGTCATGCTTATAAAAAATAGTCTACTTAAAGCAAACCCTGAGCAAACCTATAGGAGATGATCAATTGATGTGAGAACACAACCATTCCTGAGAAAATGGGTAAGATGGAGAGAGATGGTTCTGTATATACAATCATACTTACAAGTTTAAGATTATGTCTTTCTCTCAGCTCTTGCAGTGAATGTAGTATGGCCTGCTCCCTCCGCTCCTGAATTTGAATGAACTCCCACATCGTGATAATTATCTTTCATTGAGAACCTTGGGCTAGGACAAACCCATTATCCCCTAACCTGTTTTGTTCTGTATTTCAGCCACAGAAGATAAACTGAAAGAGAACCTAACCTTGTCCACACCGACAGTCAATGGTAGAACTGAAATTGGACATTAAGGCTCATAAGAGAAACAGAGGTAAAGCTCTTTACAAATATGAAATCCATTACAACCTAGAAAGGAAGGGAAAACCTTAAGATCAACCATGGAAAACTGGTAAACGATTTCACAAAAATCACACTTCAGTGAAACAGTCTATAAATATTGACCCAGAAATATAGTCATATATACTAAATTCAAACACATAGAACACAATGATATCTCATAAGAGTGGGATTTAAATAGCTTTCCTATAAGCAGGTGCCTAGAAAAAGGACACAGAAAAGGATGCTTTCTTTATTTTGCACACCTTTGTGTCCTCAGTAATAGAAACAGTGCCCAGCACATATTACAGGACTGATGAATGCTTATCAAGCAAATGAAGAACTCCTTGGTGCATACATGAATGAGCAAATTAGTGGCTGACTTGATAGGCTGACTGAGTGAATGAATGGATCATGAATGGATGATCGAATGGATGATTATGCCAAAATCCAAGCCACTACAACCTCCTGGGTGATGGGGATTGGAGGAAACCTCTTCCTCCTTTGTGTTTATCTGCATGCTCACTTTGAATCAATGAACATAGATTAGTTGTGTAATTAGAGAGGAAAAGACATCCTCTCTTCTCCAGGATTAATTACATGCCGGAAAGAGCGGGAGTTAACAGTCCTAATGGTATCACTACGTTCAGAATGTAGCTTGCATCATTAACTGACAGAGATACCCATCTCAGTCCATAGTGCTATCTGCAAACAGCCTGGTTCAGTCTTTCTCACGTGGCATTTAAAGTCTCTGCTTCCTGCAAGGCAGACTTTTCCAAACCTCCAATATGAAACTACTCTCATTATTTTTGCACATCTGTTTCCTCCTGTGTTTTTTCTTTCAAACAACTCAGAAATATGTGTATGAATATATATATACATACACTATATATAAAAAATCCAAATATGAATTCATAACCATGAATACTAGGAATGTTACCTGCCATTAATTCTACTAACAACAAAATTTAAAATCAACAAAAAAGGTATTGAATTATTTCTAGATAAAGTTGCCTGTAAAGGAGGAAGAGTTGTGTCTATTCTCTATGAAAAATGAAAATTTGCAAGTACTGGAGAAGTGATCAGTGAAGACAAATGCCAAACTGAGACTATTTTCTTGATATATCTGGCATTAAAGAAAGTCAGAGGTGTTGGGGAGGCACCTGAACACAGACCCGGTAACCTGAGTTCAAGACCCTGAAACCCTCATGGTGTTAGGAAGAACTGACTTCTGAAAGTTGTCCTCTGATCTTTACCCACGTGCCAATGTGCCACAAGACATATGTTCTCACACACACAAATAATAAATAAATAATAAATAATAAAAATTAAAAGAAAATTGGAATACGAATGAAATTTCCCTATGTGACCCAGTGTTTTCTGATACTGTGCACATAGCACCTAAAATGAGCATCAAGCACCACTGCATGTTACATCTTGTCTTAAATCATCCAACTAGTAAATATGCTGGGGATGAGCAGATAACAATTATAGCAGCAGCTGCCACATATGAGGTATTACCATCGCAATCATGAGTGCACATGTGTGTATACATTAGTTGTTTTCCTGGTTGCTGTGACAAGATGCTTGATGAAAACAACTTAAAAAAGGGTTTGCTTTGGCCTATGGTCCATCATGGTTAGGGATTCATGATGGCAGGAGCTTGAGGCAGTGGGTCACATTGTATCACAGTCAGGAAGCAAAGAAAATCTCTCTCTCTCTCTCTCTCTCTCTCTCTCTCTCTCTCTCTCTCTCTCTCTCTCATTTCAGGCCTCGTCATAGTTTGAATGTGAATTGTCCCCCACAGGCTTACGTATTTAAACACTTGGTCTCCAGCTGGTGATACTGTTTGAAAGGTTGTGGGACCTTTAGAAGGTAGAGCCTTCTGGAGGAAGTGCATCTTCAGAGATGGGCCATGAGGTCTGATCATCAAACCCCACTTCCTGTTCTCACATGCTTTCTCTGATTCCTGAGCATGGCCACAAAGTACCAACTGGTCTGGCCTTCTGCTCCTGTTACCATGCCCTCTCTGCCTGCCAGCATGTTGTCCTGGCCATGATACACTCTATCCCCTCTGGAACTACAAACAAATGATAAGACTTTTCTCCCTTAAGTTGTTAGGGTCACAGTATTTCATTGCAGCAATAGGGGAATAACCAGAACAGGATCCCAATCCTGTAGGACATTTCTGCCTATGTGCAGGGTGGTTAAGCCTTTCTGCACATGCCCAGAGGTGTTGCTCTCAGGTGACTGCAAACTTGTTACACTGACAATGAAAATTAATTTTCACGTATAGCCATGAGTTCCCATAAACACTAATAAAGTAGTCATCAAGAAAAGAGATTCAGAGGGATTAGGTGACCTCTCAATGACAAAGCCACCAGGCAGATTCTGAATCCAAATGAGGGTCTGCCTGGCCTTGGAGAATATTCAGAAGTCTGAGGCAGTGGGAACTCTCACATGCTGTTAATGATGAGCTAAAACAGAAAAGCCACTTGAACAACAATTCACCTATTATCTAAAATCACACATATAATTCCCTTTGACCCAACAACTGCAGATCTCAGTTAAAAAAAAAGGAGCCTAGATCCATATAAATGTTTGAATATAAACACATATATAGCAGCTTAATTCCTAATAGACAAATGCCTACTCCCTTAATGTCTATCAAAAGGTGAATGAAATTAACAAACAGGATGTGAAGGGATACTAATCAATCACAAGAAGGAGAAGTTACAGTAGCATCCCATTTAAGCATTCCATTTAAACATAATATTTAAGCAGAGCCAGAACCAGATTGTGGATGAGTTTAGTGGCAGAGCACTTGCCTAATAGACATGGCGTCCTGGGTTCAATTGCCAGTACCATGAAGGATACGGAGTAGTCAAAAATCAATCCCAAATGGCAGAGATCTCCTCTAGAGAGGGGAATCACAAGAAAGAAATATCAACGAGCTTTCTAGGGTGGGAGAATAGATATTGGTGTGATAAGAAAGAATCTCTGCATGACTTGTACAGGTGTTGTGTACACAAGTAAAGATTAGACACACTGTACATTTGTGCATTTTACTCCATATAAATAATACCTAAACAAAGGATCAGTAGGAAAGTCTGTGTATCTCAGCACAGAAGTAAGCAAACCTCTGATTAAATGTGTGCAAGTTTTCTTGAAGCTGAAGATGTTCGCTGTGCCTAAAGATTTCAATACCTTAAACCTTTGTTTTACAATAGCAGAGATGGCTGATAGTGCTTGCCTGACAAGCAAATGAACCACAGCCCAGATCCCTAGATCTCACATAAAAGGCGTGGGCTGACTACAGACATGAGGTTAGTCTGGTACATACAGCATACAATGCATACATGAGCTATGATGTCATACGGTACCCCTTTGATAGATCCACAATACCTTTGCTTTATGTAGGAGCTAAAATAAGCAAGTCGTTCTCCCTACACAGGGGACTTAACTCACTCATCTCCTCCATTTTTGCCTGTATCTTCCATTGAGCTATACACAGAGTACCTCTCCATAAAGATTTGTCAGGTTGAATTTTTTTATGATTTCCAAAGCTGTTTACATAGCTATATCATGATGCTTAACAAAGTGTTCAAGTTGAATTTTTAAATAACAAACACCTCTTTAAAAAGTCTCATTCCTTTCCATGTCCCCCTCCCATCCCAGTGTCATCTTATTCAGCTATTATCAGTAACAGCTGAAGAGAAAGACAAGCAGGTTTTAAAGGAAGAAAAAATCCATTTTCTTCTAAACATGCCCATAGCTTGGAGTAAACAGCTCTGAAACAGGGCTTCTTGAAGTTCTATTTGTAATCGTTGTATTGTGGAAGTTGGAGCTAGAAGAGCAAGAGTTTGCTAATCATAAACCTTCTGGTAATAAAAAGGAAAGGAAAACTAACAAATATCTAGGCAACTACCAGCTAAGCTGTAGGAAAGCTTTAGGTCCAGGTGCTAATGAGTCCTGTCCCTCAGCAAGAAGAAGGCAGTCCAGCCAGACCTGGACACTGAGCTTATAATGAGTGGTCGTGGATGCGATTAAGCTTGTGCAGAATAACCCACAGCATTTACCAATGAATTCTGGGATTGCGAACCCATTGCGAAGATTCTGGTGAGAGGAACCACAGGGGACACACATTTGCTCTGGCAATCCACAAAACTCAATTTGATTTCAGGAGCTGTTTGTTCCCTTTCCTCTGTGATGACAAAGCACCTTCGTAAATCAGTTTAAAAGAAGAAAGATTTATTTTGACCCACGTGTTGTCTCTGGGCTGTGGTGAAGAAGAGCTTGGTGTTCTGCAGATCTGCTCTCCTGGAATCAGCCAGGAAGCAGAGAGGAGAAGGACAGGGGAGTGGGACCAAATACGAGCCCCAAGGCACACCCTCAAGGATCTGTTCCCTTCGACTAGGTACCGCCTCCTGAATTTATATCCTCCCCCAGGAGCCCATAAACTCATGAACCTGACAGACAGTGGACTCGTCCACTGACAAGGTGAGAGCCCTGTGACTGAATAAGTTTCCTGAAGTTCTACCTCTGAACCTATACATTGAGGCCCACGCCTTAGACACATGAGCCTTTGGGGACATTTTAGACCAGAGACAAGTAACTAAAGTTGGAGCCCAGTAACAGTCAGAAGGGGAGTATGACCTTCCATCTTCCTAGAAGACTCCTCAAGTCACTGTAATATCCTAACCTGGACCAAGGGTGGGGACTGGAACTGAAAAGACAAAAGATTGTTTGGATTCTGTTTCTCCAGCCCTAACACATGTCTGTTTTGCTTTTCAAAGGGTCAGATGAATCATCGTTAACACTGACCCAGCACATGCTAGGTACTGGGTACTATACTGTGCAACTTACATTATCCCACTCAGTCTTTACAGTGTTCTTGATGAATACTCCCACGTCACAAGCAGGGAAACTGAGGCTCCGATAGTTTGTCCAAGGTTATGGGCTACTAAATGACAGAGATGAAGTGCGAAGCAATTTTATCTGGCTACAGAGGTTAGGTCATCGAGGAAAAGACTGAAATAAACTTTTTATCCCCAAACTAAATCCCTCATGATCCTGCAGAAGTCAACAGGGATTCTGTCAGACAGGAAGACAGAAAGTCTATTACAGCCCAAACCTTATATTTCCTTTCACCGCTAAAAGTAAAAGATATCTGTAATTTCTGGGATAGGTTAGGGTGACAGCAAGGACCCTTGCTAGAGAGCACGGAGAGCTCACTATCACATAGACTTCATGTGTTCAGCATCTTTGGAAGGCATCACTCAGTTCTCAGAACGTTTATGGTGAACTGCTGAAACATCTTCCCCAGGAAGTTCATAAAGAAAAAGAATTGTCCAAATTTTCTGTTCTATATTCAGAGCACTATCATCTATAAGGTCAGGAAAAAAAATAACTCACCAAGTGAAACATATATCAATTCTGCTCACTCCTCTTCCTAAGGAATACTGGCTCCAGAGCGCTCATCTCATTATCTACCTTGCAAGCGTCTTCTGCTGAGAGATGTGGGGCCTTGGGTTAACTCAATGCCACCACGTCTGCTTTCTTCCCAAGTGCCTCTGGCCACCTGAGTTAGACTGACTCTATCTGTTGTGATCTGTCTGGATACAGCCTAACTTCTCCCAATTGCAACTGACAAAGAGCTCTGTAGAAATAATACTACAACCTGAATACATAGAGGAAAACTCACATCTCATGTGTTCAAGGTCTATAAGATCAGTTATCTACATTCATTCTTTTTAAAAGTTATTTCACGTATTTATTACAGAGAGAGAGAGAGAGAGAGAAAACATGCCACAGCACATGTGTGGAGGTTAGAGGAAAACTTTCAGAAGTCAGTTCTCTCCTTCTACCATATGAACTCCTGGAATAGGGCACCTGCCCCTCGTGGCACTCCATATGTAGAGGCCGTGAGCCCTTTCCAACTCCACCACCCTCAGGGATTCCATGCCTGGAGTCCATGGTGCTACAGGGGGCCCTTGCCCTGACACTCCCCATCTGCAGTCCATGAGTTCCATTCTTTTTCTTCTCTAATAAAAATCTATCTAAAAAAAAAAAACTCCCCTTTCACCCCACCCCGCTCGACCAGTCGGAACGAGCGCGCAGTCCAGCCGGGCCTCACCCCGCGCCCTAGGTAAGCTCCGCCCGCGCCCGCCCACCAGGACCCCAGGTCAGCCCACAGGGACCCGGCTCCGACTCCCGCCATCCAGCCGGAGCCGAGCGGGGGCCGAGGGACGAGGAGGACCTCCCCCTGCGCCCGGGCCCCGCCCAGCTGCCCTCGGGTTAAATAGCTCCACGCCGATGCGCCCATCCTCCCTTTTCACCACCCCACTCGGCTGGTCGGGACCCGCGCGGTCCACCCGGGCCTCACCCCACGACCTAGGTAAGCTCTGTCCCTGCCCATCCCCAGAACCCCAGGCCAAATAATTCAGTTTAGTGAAATTGAAAGATCTTAAGAGTTAAAACGACAATGCCAAAGTCAAAGTGCAAATCCATGAGAAGCAACACTCAAGTAAACAAATTTCCTACTGAAGAAATTAATCCCATAATGTTAGACTCCAACCAGAACAAACCCGCGGAAAAAGGCCAAGAAAGCCTCAACCAGGATAACGACTTTCAAAATATGATCATTACCATGTTCAATACTATGAAAGAGGAAATCAGGGAGGAATTACATAATCGAATCAATCGCTTTGAAGAGGAACACAACAGACATTTGGAGGAGTTGAGAAAAACAGTGCAAGAAACAAAAACTGGCATAGAGCAGTTAAAACAGACTCAAGCAGAGTTTAAAACTAAGTTACAAGACAAGTTATCTTCAACCCACAACTCCACAGAGAGTCTTATCAACAGAACTAAGGAAGCAAAAAACAGAATTTCAGACCGTGAAGATAAAGTGGGAGTACTAACCAGCTCAATGGAAGAGGTTGTTAAAGCCAAAAAGATACTTCAGAGAAATATCCAAGAGATATGGGACACCCTGAAGAAGCCTAACATGCGTATTCATGGAATATCAGAGCAAGAATCTCAAAAGACCACCCCTGAGGAAATTTTTCAAACGATCATCAAGGAAAACTTTCCTCATATAAAAAAAGAGAGGCCCATCCATATACAAGAGGCATTCCACACCCCAAACAGATACGACCAAATCAGAAGCACACCACGGCAAATAATAGTTAAAACACTCCACATTCAAGATAAAGAACTGGTGCTGAGAGCTTCAAGGGAGAAAAAACAAGTCACTTTTAAAGGTAAACCTATTAGAATAACAAATGACTTCTCAGTCGAAACAGTAAAAGCAAGAAGAGCTTGGAGAGACATACTTCAAGTATTGAATGAGCAAAAATGTCAACCCACGCTGATTTACCCTGCAAAACTATCAGTCATGATCGAGGAGAAAGAAAAATCTTCCAGCACAAAGACAACTTGAAGGGATACATGTCCACCAAACCAGGCCTTCAAAAAATGCTAGAAATGATACTCAAGCATGAAGAAAAAAACAGGCATATCCAGGAGAACAGAAGGCAAGTATAACACCATTAAAAGTGAAGCAATATACTTATAAAAACTACTAAACATAATAAATGTCTAGAATTAAAAATAGTTTCTCCATTATAACACTAAATGTTAATGGAATTAATTCACCGATCAAGAGACACAGATTAAAAACTTGGATTAAAAATCACAATCCATCAATCTGCTGCCTGCAGGAAACCCATCTCACCACAAAAGATAGGCATGCTCTAAAAATAAAAGGCTGGTCAATAATTCTACAAGCTAATGGAAGCAGAAAACAGGCAGGGGTAGCCATTCTGTTATCAGACAAAGTGGACTTCAAGCCAAAGAAAATTATAAGAGACACGGATGGATACTACATTTTAGTCACAGGTACAATTCACCAGGAAGACTTCACAATACTGAACATATATGTACCCAATACGGGCCCCTCCACATTCATTAAGAAAACCCTACAGCGTCTAAAGCAAGAAATCAACCCCCAAACGATAATTCTTGGGGACTTCAACACCGCCCTCTCAACATGGGATAGATCAACAGGTCAAAAGCTTAACAGAGACACTTTGGAACTTAATCAAACCCTGAAAGAAATGGACCTTATAGATCTCTATCAAACTTTTCACCCACCTACTAAAGAATACACATTTTTCTCAGCAGCACACGGAACTTTCTCCAAAATAGATCACATATTGGGCCACAAAACGAATTTACACATATACAAAAAAGTTGAAATTCTAACCTGTGCCCTATCAGACCACCAACGGCCTAAAGCTGGACATCCAAAACACATCAAACAAGAGAAAATATACTAACTCCTGGAAACTTAACACTATGATGCTGAATGAGAACTGGATTCAGGAAGAAATTAAAAAGGAAATTCAAGATTTCCTGAAAGTGAATGATAACAAAAATAAAACTTTCCAAAATCTCTGGGACACAATGAAAGCTGTTCTAAGAGGTAAGTTCATAGCTCTTAATGCCTACATCAAAAAAATGGAAACATCAGAAATAAACAACTTAACAATGCAGCTTAAAGCTTTAGAGAAACTAGAGCAATCTGATCCCAAAAGTAGTAGAAGAGAGGAGATTAGCAAAATAAGGGGAGAAATATCTGAAATCGAGATTAAGAAAACGATAGAAAAAATCAACCAGTCAAAAAGCTGATTCTTTGAAAAAATCAACAAGATTGATACACCCCTAGCTAAACTAACCAAAAGCAAGAGAGAGAAAACCCATATTAACAAAATTAGAAATGAACATGGAGTTATCACTACTGATACCCAAGAAATCCAGAGAATTATAACATCATATTTCAAAAACTTGTACTCTGTGAAGTTTGACAACACAAAAGAGATGGATGAATTTCTAAGTAAACACAACCTACCTAAATTCAATCAGGAAGTTGTGAATTATTTAAATAGTCCTATAACGTACAAGGAAATTGAAGAAGTAATCTCGAATCTTCCCACCAAAAAATGTCCTGGGCCAGATGGATTCAGCACAGAATTCTACCAGACATTTAAGGAGTTAATAACACCAATACTCCCTAAACTGTTCCATCAAATAGCAAAGGAAGGAACACTACCAAATTCCTTCTATGAAGCTAATATCGTCTTAATCCCAAAACCTAATAAAGATTCACTTAAAAAAGAAAACTATAGGCCGATCTCTCTGATGAACACAGATGCAAAGATTCTCAACAAAGTCTTAGCAAATCGGATTCAAAAACATATCAAAAAGATCATTCACGGGGACGAGGTAGGCTTCATCCCCGGCACACAAGATTGGTTCAACATACGCAAATCAATAAATGTAATTCATCATGTAAACCAGTCCAAAGTCCAAGACCACATGATACTCTCGATAGATGCAGAAAAAGCCTTTGACAAAATCCAACAGCCTTTTATGATCAAAACGCTAGAGACTGTAGGAATGAAGGAACCTTTATCAATATAATAAAAGCTGTATACAACAAGCCCACAGCAAGGATTATGCTCAATGGGGAACAATTGGAAGCATTCCCACTTCGATCAGGAACTAGACAAGGCTGTCCACTCTCACCACTTCTATTCAATATTGTACTTGAAGTCTTAGCTGAAGCCATAAGACAAGAAAGGGACATAAGAGGGATTCAAATCGGCAAGGAAGAAGTCAAACTATCCCTGTTTGCAGATGACATGATCTTATACCTGAGTGATCCAAAAACTCCACCAGAAGCTCCTGGAACTAATTGAGAAGTTCAGCAGGGTGGCAGGATACAAAATAAATATGCAAAAATCAGAGGCCTTCCTATATGCCCAGAATGAAAGAAGTGAAAAAGCCTTGAGAGAAACAATCCCATTTACTGTAGCCCCTAAAAAAATGAAATACCTTGGTATAAACCTAACTAAGGAGGTAAAAGACCTTTACAATGAAAACTTTAAAACCCTAAAGAAAGAAATTGCAGAAGACACCAGAAGGTGGAAAGACCTCCCATGTTCCTGGATTGGTAGAATCAACATTGTAAAAATGACCATCCTACCAAAGGCAATATACAAATTCAATGCTATACCAATCAAAATCCCAAAGCAATTCTTTAAAGAAGTTGACCAAATAATCTCAAAATTCATATGGCAGCACAAAAGACCCAGGATAGCAAAGACAATCCTGAGTAACAAAAACACTGCTGGAGATATTACCATACCAAACCTTAGTCTATACTACAAATCCATAGTTATAAAAACTGCCTGGTACTGGCTCCAAAATAGACACACAGATCAATGGATAAGGGTTGAAGACCCAGATATAAGCCCACAAAAATACAGCCATTTGGTCTTTGACAAAGGGGCCCAAAGAATCCAATGGAAAAAGAACAGCATCTTCAACAAATGGTGCTGGCAAAACTGGATCTCCACATGCAGAAGATTAAAGCTGGACCCATACTTGTCACCATGTACAAGACTTAATTCCAAATGGATCAAGGACCTTGATTTAAGGCCAGAGACTTTAATAACCATAGTTGAAAGGATAGGGAACTCCCTCGAGCTGATTGGGCTAGGCCAACATTTCCTAAACAGACATCCAATGGCACAGTCACTGCTACCAACTCTCAACAGTTGGGATCTTGTGAAATTAAAGAGCTTCTGTTCAGATAAAGAGATTGTAACATGAGCTCAAAGGCAACCCACAGAATGAGAGAAAATCTTCACTAACCACACATCTGACAGAGCTCTACCGTCCAGAGTGCACAAAGAACTTAGAAAACTAAACTCCAAGGTAAACAATGGCCCAATTAAAAAATGGGCCCTGGAACTTAAAAGAAACTTTACCAGGTATGAAATAAAATGTCTAACAAATATCTTTAAAAATGCTCCACTTCCTTAGCCATCAGGGAAATACAAATCAAAACTTCCCTGAGATATCATCTCACCCTGGTCAGGATGGCAAAAATCCACAATACAAACAATGACAAATGCTGGAGAGGATGTGGAGAGAGGGGAACTTTCTACATTGCTGGTGGGAATGCAGGATCATACAGCCACTCTGGCGTGCCGTCTGGAGATTCTTAAAGAAATTAAAGATTGAAATGCCATATGACCCTGCTATCCCACTTTTGGGAATAACCCCCCATGCAGCAGAGGTTCGCCTCGATAGCACAAGCTCGACCATGTTCATAGCAGCACTGTTTACAATAGCAAAGTCATGGAATCAACCTAAATGTCCAAGAGTTGATGAGTGGATAAGGAAACTGTGGTACATCTATACAATGGAGTACTACTCAGCCATCAAAAATGATGAATTATTGGAATTTGCTGGGAAATGGATGTCATTAGAAACAATTATATTAAGTGAAGTATCCCAAACCCAGAAAATTAAGCGCCGTATGTACTCCCTAATAGGTGGCTCCTAGTACCAAACTTACCCAGCCCACATTGAGACACTCAAAAGTAAACCTATGTAACACAGTAATTGCAAGGATTATGAACAAGAGAGATGGGGTAGGAGAGCCACACCAGAAACAAGGAGAGAGGGGACCATGTTACAGCAGAGAAAATAGGCCTCCATCAAGGTCTGCAAGTAAGTAATGAGAAACCTGGTTAAGTTCACAGACGTTCTTTCCTGATCTCACCATAAGGGGAGGGCATATAGTCTAGCAGATAAAAAGTAATCATTTTGCAAATGGGTGATGGACCCCTCCCTCACTGAGGTTTCCTACTTTTATTACATCTACCCTTGAATGTGCTCTTATAATAAGACTCCAGTTTAACAGCTTTTTGTCTCTGGCCAGGGGGTGACATACAGTGCCCAGCAGAATGGAGTGAAGGGCATTGCAGGAGCAGCAAAACTGCAAAAGAAAATCAACAAACCACAATCCAGAACTTCAGAGACTCTATATCAATCACATAGAACTAGGACAGCCTAATCTCTCCCCATCCTGGAGCTCAGGGACATTTGCGGAAGAGGGGGTGGTAAGATTGTAAGAGCAAAAGGATGGGAGGAACAACGATTTGCAAGATTCTCAACAATAGTTGGGGCCAAAGCAATCATAATGGGACTTTGCATGCCCTGCGCAATGTCCAGCGCACTGTTGCCCTCATAAAGTCTAGCATCTGTTAAGGGCACTGAGATCCCTGGAGGCAAGGGATTGACAGCCATAGTAGTGCTCCTATGCTTAAGGGGAACAAGAGAAAGGGCTTATGGAAATGCCACTGGGTCCTTATATGTCATCGGAGAGGAGGACCCAGTGGAGAGTCAGGCGTACACAATAAAGGACTCTCTGGGAATTGGGGGGGAGACACTGGGGGATAGGGAGGGAGAGGAGGAGGAAGAGGGAGTTCGGGGGGAGGAGGGGGGAGGGAGGGAACTGGTAAAAAAATTTTTAAATGTATAATTACATTTTTAATGAAAAAAATTAAAAAAAAACTCAAGTCACCAGGTTTGCACACAAGTGCCTTTACCCACTGATCCATCTCAATGACTCTGAAGAAACAATCACTTAATCAGAATAATCACCACCATAGAACACACAGGGCCATCGACCAGTTCTTGAAACACCAAGCACTTCACTCCCTCCCCTTTCTTAGGCCTGAAAAACCGCACTTAGAATGCTATTTAAGTTAAGAATAAAAAGGAATATTAGCCATGCTTTAATTATGTGGAGTATATTCCTCTAACTCTTAAAACACCCGAGCAACGAGTACATTGAACCTCTGTACCGCACATGACGAAGGACCAATTATCGGGCTTTCTCAGTCACTTAAAGTGTTAGCGAACGTCTGAATGAGGATGTGAACTCCCTATAAGCAAGCAGGTTCCACGCAGACATGCACAACGGAGGAATTATATGTCATTTCACACCACTATAAGTTATTAAAGCTCCGACTGTTCTCAAATGGAAACATGACCTCTAACGTGGTGGCCTAGGAGAATGCAAGGTGGGAATAAAAGCAGACTCTCTCTATTCAGCTGTCCAGAGACTGAGTGAATGTTTTCACAGTGACATTGGGCAAAAGGAAGGAGGCAAATTTTGATCCTGATTCCAGTTAGAATTCTAGCCCTAGAAATGGGTACCAGGAGCGGGGTGTAGTTTGAGCTTCACATGCTAATGAAGAAAACATGAGGTCCTACCTTCATGTTTTCCCCTC
The DNA here is from genome assembly GCA_023101885.1 of Typhlomys cinereus. Lineage (NCBI taxonomy): Eukaryota > Metazoa > Chordata > Mammalia > Rodentia > Platacanthomyidae > Typhlomys > Typhlomys cinereus. Next base: position 327,275 of record JALPQD010000299.1, on the reverse strand, counting down.
CACCACTCCTAATACTCATCTAGTCAGTCACTACATTATCCATATACCTCTCTTATATTTCACCTTTTTCTCCACTCTAGCTTATTCTTTCTGAATTCAGATTCTTATCAACTCCTGTCTGGCTCTCACCTCATTTCCTTAATCATAAAGACTTCAGAAACAGCCAGTTCCATCCATTCTCTCCTCAATTCACGCATCCCTTAACTCTCTGACTCACTCCAGGATAAAAATCCAAGAAGCTGTTCTGGTATAAAAAGGCATGTTGTCATTTCACTGGTTTTCCTACGTATTCTCCTATATGCACTATAGCTACCAAGACACTTACTGCTCTCTACATTGCAACAGACATTTTCCACAGGTGGTTTACTTATCTGAAATGATATGGTATGACATGGTATTTACCTATTAAAATCTACATTTATTTAATGAATATGTCTTGTGGTCTTGGAGATAAGTGTACAATCATGAAAGAGTCACTTTAATTTATGCCAAAAACATATCAATCCTCCCTGAAAGATTCCTCCACCACTTACAAAGATTTAACATGGGATTCAGCCTCTTAGCAATTTTTTAAGTATACAGTGTAACACTAAGGATAGATACTTTGCCAAGCAGCATATTCCTGAGATGACAGTCTTGTGTAGCCTAAACTTTGTACCCTTTTACTATTATCTCCTATCATCCCCCCATCATATCAGTCTCTGGTAGTCACCATTCCACCCTCTTTCTATGTATTCTATGTATTCAACTGTTTTAGATAGTTCATGCATGTGAAGTCATGTTACCTGCATCCATTTACTGTGTTATTTTATTTAGCATAATGCCCTAGGTTCAACCAAAAAATGTTGCAAAAGGTAGCATTTCCTCCCTTTTAAGACTGAATACTACCTTACGAATATGCCAAATTTCTTTGTTTGTCCATCTATTTATGGCCATTTAGGTTACTTTCACACCTTCGCTGTTAAAATAATGCTCCAGTGAATATATTTTAGATAACCTTTTAAGGTCCTCATTTACACTCCTTTGGATATGTATGTGCTAGGGGAGGACTGGAGGTTTTTATATGATAGTTATTCTTTTAATTTTTCTTGAGAAACTTCCATACCATTTTGCATACTAAATGCTCCTTTCTCCATACCCTTGTTAACAGCTGGTATCTTTTTTTAATAAAGCAGTCACAAGGGGGGATATAATGGTTTATCATTATAGTTTTGCTATCAGGCACTTTTCATACTTCTTATAAACATCTGCATGTCTTCTTTGGAGAAATAATCTACTCAATTCCTTTGTCTATTTTTAGCAAGGTTTCTTACTACAATAGGTAATTTATTGGTTGGTTGTTTTGACTTGTTCTTTTCCTATTTAAACATTTTTTAAATATTTAAAGTAGTAGCCCTTTTTCAGAAATATATTCATAAATGTTTTCCCATTCCATAGGTTGCCTACCCAGTTTGATGTTCCCTTTGCTATGAAGAAGCTTTTTAATTTCACCTCTTGCTTGTGTTTCCTGGGCTTTGAAGTCACATTCATGAAGTCATTGCAGCCAAAAAATATTTTCTAGTGTTTTCTTTTTTTTTTTACTTATTTATTCAATTGTGCGTGTATGCGTGTGTTCGTGTGTGTATGTGTGTGTGTGTGTGTGTGTGTGTGTGTGTGTGTGTGTGTGTGTAGAACCACAGACGAATTCGGGAACCATCATGGACGCCTCCACCTCCTCCTTGTTTACTCTGCCCCGGGATTCACAGGCTCCGCCCTACCAGGACCAGAAACGCAGGCCGCCCCGGCTTCTGCCTGGTGTCTATACATGGGGTCTAGGATCTGAACTCAGGACCTTCCGCCTGCAACGCAGAGGCTTAACCCCTGAGCCACCTCTCCAGCCCCCTCTAGTGTTTTCTTTTAGGAATTTTATGAGTCCAGGCCTTGCAGTAAATTCTTTACTTTTCTTAGTTGATTTGTGGTGTTGTGTGAGATGAGCATCCAGGTTCACACTTTTGAATGGATGTCAGAGTCTCAAAGTTGAGGAATTCATCCTTCCCCTGCTTTGCATGCTGGGGAATATCAGCTGACCTTACATGCATGTGTTTATTTCTGGCTTCTCTATTCTGGCCATAGATCTATATATGTTTGTTTTTATGCCAGTATCATTACAGCTTTGATTACTGTAGTTTGTCATCAACTTGGAAATCAGGACATGTCATGCCTACAGCTTTGTTCTTGTTCAAAATAGCTTCAGCTATTAGAGATATTTTGTGAGTCCATACAGATTGTAGGATTGTTTTCTCTATTTCTGTAAAAAAAAAAATGCCATTGGAATTTTAATAATGATTATGTTGAATCTGTATATCACTTTGGGTTACATTAACATTTCAAATAATATTAATTATTCCATCTCACAAACGAGAGATGTCTTCCCACTTAATTTTACTTGAATTTCTTTCTTGAATGTTTTCTACTTTTTGGTATGCGAGTTTTCTACCTCCTTGGCTGTATTTATTTCTAAGTACTTTATTCTTTCTTATGTCATGCAAGTAGGATTGCTTTTTTCATTTCCCTTTTGGATAGTCTTTCAGCATATATAAATACAATTGATAGTTCTTGTTGGTTTTATATCCATGAGACATTACTAAATTCATTTTCCTTCCCCTCCTCTCCCCATGGAGAACTTCTGTTACTTCTTTCAGCCATAGCATGAAAGTCATCTCCTCAAGGGAAGTTGGGCCACCAAGGCTGACTGCTAGCTCCATAATTGAGAAAATTTATAAAGCTCTGAGTATAGTACCCTTCATGAGCACCCAGTGAACTATGATTACTATTTGTTTTCAGGGTGTTATAGCTTACTCACTTACAAGTTCACCTCCACTGCTATCCAGTGAGCAGTTTTTTAAACTGTTTACTTGGTTTTGTTGTTTGTTTATTTGTTGAGACAGAGTTTCTGGTTTCCCAGATATGCCAGGGGCTGACTGAGCCCAAAGTGGGCAATGAGCTCCTAACCTCTCTGCTGTCTCTATATGGAGTGCTAGGATTCTAGTCCCATATTCACCACCCCAGCTTAGACAGTGCTGGGATTCAAACCAAAGACCTCAAGGATTCAAAGTCAGCCGGTCCTCTACCCTCATGAGATTAGAGCCCTAGTCCCTGAACAGATTCCAGATGCTATCTGATTATTATTTGCATTCGATGTCCATTGTCTTAGTTCAAAGCCCACAATGGAGTGGTTATAGCGGGGATGGAGCGTTTAGAATAATCATGCATTCAGTTCCTTCCCCTGCTCCACGGTGGGGCTAATAATCTTGGAGGAATCGGATTCCAGGGCAACAACTGGGCTCTGGTGACTAGTACACCAGATCACGTACACCCTGCCTGCTTCATGCAACAAGCCTTTTCCTCTTCTTGCTTACACCTGAGAGCGCTTATCCACCCTCTTGACCGCACCTGGCAAGATCTTCAGACTTAAACTCAAGGCACAACCCCATAGATTTGCGTGGGGGCTTGTTCATTTATTCCAATACCCATTATGAGAGAAGTCTAAGACCACAGCCCTCAGTAGAACATTCACAAAACAAGGACTGTTACCTTGTTTGTCTCCTGTTTGCTGTCAGTTTTATAACCATTTCACTCCAGAAATGTTGCATTGCCTGATGGGAAAGAATTCCCCAAATTTTGCCTGTGCAAAATGCTTTTTTATTTTTTTAATTAGTGTTAGTTTTTAATTAGTGCAGGAGCAAGTGTGTGTGTGTGTGTGCGTGTGTGCGTGTGTGCGTGTGTGTGCGTGTGCGTGTGTGTGCGTGTGCGTGTGCGTGTGTGCGTGTGTGTGTGTGCGTGTGCGTGTGTGCGTGTGTGTGCATGGAGAGGTGTGCATGTATGTATGGGTGCACATACACATAAGTGCACATGCATATGGAGGCTAGAGGTCAACCTTGGGTGTCCTTCCTCAGGAGCAATCCACCTTGCTTTCTGACGCAGGACCTTTCAGTGGGAATCACTGATTAAGTTAGGCTGACTAGCCTGAGAGCCCTTAAGACCCACCCTCCACTCCCCAGTGCTAGGACTGTAAGCACACACCACCATGCCTGGATTTGTATGCGGAATCTAGGGAACTCACTCCGGTTCTTGTGCTTGCAAGACAAGCACTTCACCAACCAAGCTGTTTCCCCAACTCCTGAAATGTCCTTTATTTTCTGCCGTCCAATGGTTCCTTATCCCCAACACTGTTTTGGAGAAGAGGTATCCTGTGCATATTTGCTGACTTGCATGTGCCGGGCAGTGAGTCTCCAGCGGACCGTGGGCGGTGTGAAACACCCCAGTGAGGACGATAACTTTTGAAGACTCTTACTATGTGCCTTCCACATGGAGAAAGAATATCCAATTTCTGCCCAGCAAACTTGACTGCCTCATTCCACAGCTTCCCACTCGTGTCTGAAACTGAGTCCAGGGGTCCCATTCTTAAGAAAGATTAATAATATATCAGAAATGTAAAGGCAACGGGAACACAAACCTGATGGCAAACATGTAATCAATGTTTCATAATGTTTCTAGAACAGGAAGATTCGTGAGTTCTGTTCTGTATAATTTCTTTCCCAGACCTCATAAATAAGCAATGGCTCTCTTTCCTCGTGTCCGGCTGATTTATTGGGGGATCTTCAAGCAAAGTATTTCCATCCGTCACTAATGTGCCACATTGTGCTACATGGCGCCGGCTCAAACAGGGTCCTTTCACATATTAATAAACTGTCCCTGTGATTTGCAGCAACGACCACTCCATTTTCCTCAGACAACCTCTTGAGATGAAACAGGAAAAATGAGGAGTGAGGGGCTGACATTCAAACCATGAGGATCCCAGAAATCTCCTGTCAGGAGACACCAGCAGAGGTGAATCGTCAAAGTCGCGACTGCACAGAATGGGACCACGGTCCCCTCTTCCTCCCATGGGCTTCAAGAGGCGGTTTGGTTTTCCTTTCCAGGATCTGGATCCATCCCCACAGCCCTGGGACAAAACATTGGCGTGGAAGCCAGCACCTGCTGTTCCTTCCACCCTCACACATAAACCAAGACCAGCAACCTTGGGGAAATTAGCCAGGAGCACGTCTTCGCTGAGGACAGAATTAACCCCTGTCGTTTAATATTTCATGCCGTCCAGAGCCTCCCTAGCAAGAACAGATGACTGTAGCTGAGATGAGGCTGACATATCCCGAGTGGGATTTAATGGGAAGCATGGCAGGGCACAATCTTCCCGAAATGTCTTTTACCTGCAGACAGGACATGGAGGCATTATGTGCAATGCATGCTGGGCAAGTGAATGTCCCCCACTTTCTTGGTTTGGAAACACAAGACCAGCTATTAGCCAAGCTTTGAACGTAATTTAATAGGAAAAAAAAATGATCCTGGTGCTCCCGGAAAGCAAGAGGTAAGAATAGGGATGTGCTTTTGTCTTTTTCATTATTATTCTTAAAGGCAGGGTGACTACCTTCCTGGACTTTTGATTTCTGCTGCCCTGCCTCTCCTGACCACTTATCCACCAAAAGAACATCTGTTTTATGAGCTCTGCTCTGACAGCCCTTCCTCTTCATTTTTCAGATGATGAAGTGCCCATGCACTATGATTTATGAACCTCGAAGCTCTACCGTGAGCCTGGCTGGCTGGACAGCTCAACATTTTTTGCCAGGACTACTTCTGGGCACGGAAGCCTTTTCAATAAAGTACCTGCAAAATAGGAGCTTCTGTTGGATGTACATTGGGGGAGAAAAGATGAGGTTCCCAACCAGACGTGAGCAGTTCCATGAATGACTATCTAGTCAACAAAGACTGCCTTTTCCTTTGCAGAATGTGAGATTAGAGGTCCAGCAAGTAGCTCAATGGGTAAGGCGCATGCTACACAGGTGCTTGCAAACCTGGCAATCTGAGTTCACTCCTTGGAAACCCACACGGTAAAAGGAAAGTTGTTTTCCACCCTCCAACTGTGTATTAAGCCTCTCTCTCTCTCTCTCTCTCTCTCTCTCTCTCTCATAAATAATTTTTTTAAAAAATGATATTATTTTGCAAAAGCACCTGCTAAGGGCATCCGAGTGCTATATGCCTTCAAGATCTATTGCAAAGACTGAATTCCCACTGGTTAAATGTGCATGAAATTGATGCACAGTTGTTTAATGCAGAGTGCTTTGTCTACTGCCTTTTTCTCTACTGAGTCTGAAGCCCAGGAAGAAGCAGAGCTACAAGATGGAGGGAGCCTGGGTGTCTGAGTGATGCAGTGACATGGTCGATCCTCCCTGTACCTTGCTATCTTAATCTTATCTCTAAATCTCAGCTCAGTGCTGCTTCTTCAGTGATGTGGGCCGTTGTAGAACTTCACAGAAACGAAATCATTTAGTATTTTAGTGCAGTTGTGTGGATCAATAATTCATTTGTTTTCATTGCCGAGTAGTATTTAATTGGGTAAACATACCATAGTCACCTCTCTTTTCACCTGGTGATAGACATATGTGCTATTTCAAGTTTGGAACTATTATGAATAAAACTTCTGTGAAAATTCTTCCATACATTTTGGGGGGCTTGTTTTTCCTCTTTTTTTCAGGTAAAACTTAAAAGCGGGATTGTTGGATCATAGGCTAGGTATACATTTAATGTTTTTGGCTATGTTAGGCATGCATACAATATATTGCAATCACATCTACTCCATATTTCCCATTCTTATCTCTTTCCTCCTGCTGACCCCCCTAACTAGTATCCCTCCTACTTTCATATCTTCTTTTCCTTGACCTACTGAATTTATTTGGGGTTGTTTGGGTGAACACAGGTAAGAGGTTATTTACTGGAACATGGACAACTTACTGGTAGTTGTGCCACTGAAGAAAATGATACCACCTTCCTGGCAACCATTAACTGCCAACTAAGAAACTGCCAAGCCATTTTGAGTGGATGCACTTTATTTCAGTCATGACATCAACTGAAGATAATTCCAGCGGCTTCATATTATCACCAACATTTGGTTATTCTAGAGGACAGAGTTGAATCTCACAGTTTTTATCATCATTTGTATCTGATGGCATATGATGTCCATGTTTATAAACCATTAAAATAGCTTCATTTCTCTGGAATTTGTGCATGTTTGCCTGTTTCACTAGATTCCTTCTACTAAAAGGGAAGAGAGAGTGAAGGGAAGGGAGAGGAATGGAGGGGAGGGGAGGGGAGGGAAGAGGACGGGAGGGGAGGGGAAGGGAGGGGAGGGGAAGGGAAGGAGAGGGAAGAGGAAAGAGAAGAGGAAAGGGAAGAGAAGGGAAGGGAAGGGAAGGGAAGGGAAAGAGAGGGAAGAGGAAAGGGAAGGGAGGAAGGGGAAGGGGAAAGAGAAATGGAAAGGGAAAGGGAAGGAAGGGGAAGGGGAAAATAAATGGAAGGGAAAGGGGAAATGTAAGGAAGGGAAGGGAAAGGAGAAAGGAAGAGAGGGGTAATTTTGCCAGCCAAAACTCAAAAGGTTTCTAGCACTTTCCTTTCGAACTAAGATCTGTACTAAATCCATGTACCCAGGCCCACCTGAAATTATGACCTTACTGAGGCTCTCCTTCAGGGATAGACAGAACTAGAGACCTCTTTAAACCTATCCAGATGCAGACTTGAAAGATGCACGTGGACAAGCAGATGCAGAGAGGCATACCTCTACACTTAAGGCAAAAAAAGCACCCTTCATGAGAAAAAACCCATGCAGGGGAGAGGAGCTATTACCCTCTCTGGTGGGGTGGTTCCCAAAGCAGGCAGACATCAACCTCTTCCAACACCATTCCTAGAGACCCCAATGGTGCACCAAGAACAAGGACTCGTAACCTAATTTAGCAAGACAGTTACATTTTCAGGTGGACATTCTAGGTCTACCAGTGCCTAGCTATCAGCACCATGCTCAGCCGGGCCGAAATCTAACTGCCCTCCATTTAAGAAAGGGATCCTTGGCTGACAGATGCTTTTAATTCTGTCATGAAATTCTGAAGCACCACCTTTCCTAGAAGGAAGCACATTGTGATTGCTTAGCCATTTGAGGGCTCAATTATCATGTTTGCCCCCCACAATTAGTAAATGACTCCACCTAATTGGGTAATTGGGGGCCCAAGTGCTCAATTTATATGGGCAAATTGAAAGCATGATCTATGCAAATCAACTTGAGTGTAAAATTTTTTGTCCTATTAAACCTGTGACTGAGTGTCAATCACAAGAACAGCCAATCACAGTCACCTCTTTCTAAGTGAATCCTTTTAGTCAATGCAACTTTAGATATTTGAGTCCTGGTGGTGATGCTAAATAATAAGGTGTAGCTTGCAGGACACTTAATATTAAATATGAATCATGTCACCTTCTTCATTGAGCTACGCAATTTTACAGATTGTTACTGATGCTTTCTCTGAGGCAACCCACGAAGAGAATATTCAGTAAGTTAGAGCACATTTAAAATGTTCTAAGGTTCTGTCTATGATTCTCAGTGCCTCCCATGAGCCACACTGGTACAAAATATTTCACATGTATTGTCTTGCTTAACTGTGTAAATGGTCTTTGAAGTAGATACTGGAAATTAGTCTCATTTGAAGGTAGGAGAAGTAAAATACTGTGATGGTTAGTGTAACTTAACAGAATCTAAGCTTACCTGGTACAGAACTGTACCTGCAGGTGGGTAAATATATTGATTAGGTTAATTAAGGCAGGAAGACACACCCACTCTGGATGATGCCATTTCCTAGGTTGGAATACTGGACTCTTCTGAAATGGGGATTGTGAACTGGATAGCAGCATCCATCTCTTGCTTCTTCCTGACTTTGGCTACAACATGACCAGCTGCTTCAAACTCCTGCCGCTTTCCCTCCCCCCACCATGATGGACCACAACCCTGAACCATGGGACAGGATAAAGCCTTTCTTTCCAAAGTTGCTTTCACCAGGATATTTTATCATAGTAACAAGAAAAGAAATAAATTCAGGTCCTGAGACATTTCGTTAATGGGTATCAAAGCCACAGAACGGCCAAGTATCAGAGTCAGGCTTTGAACCCACCTTCTTCTGTCCCATATCTCACTCCCAGTCTATGCTTATGTTCAAAACTATCCCTTTAATTCCGTTCAAATGAGTTCACTTTCTCCTTGTATATTGCTGCTGGCCGGCTGTAACCTCCATTGTCAACAACTTTTCATAGTGACTTCTCCTCTTCCAAGGACAGACACTTTGATGCCTCTGTGATGCAGATCTTTCTCCTAAAATGCTGTTGTCCACAAGCTGACGTCCAAATCCCTTCTCATAACAACTGAATCTCCTTATGGTTTCTCCCAGAGAAACTTGGAGAAGTCACTAGAACTCTGTTCTCTGATCAGATGGTCACCACAGCAGTGAGACTGCTCTCGGGAGCACTGTAGGTAACCCCCACAGTGTCAGGCAACGGCCAGCTCTCAGTCCTTGTTACCCTCATATACTGGGATCATCTGATGCCACCCAAAATCCACGGCCTGAACTTTCTCTCCACTTGGATTCCTGATACTGAACCCTCTGATTTCCTGTCATTCATTGCCCTTCACTTCTCACCGTTGGGGGATCCTGCCCTTGGATCTGTTCTCTTGCCATTATTACCCTAATTCCCCCCTTGCTGATCTTATCCAGCATTGTGGCTATAAGCACCATCTGTAAAACAAGGACCTTACCATGCAATCATGTCCTCAGTCCTAAACTTCAGACTCCAATGTCCAACTGTCCAGTTAAAGTCTCTACTTTGAGTAGTCACAGGCAACTCAACATGGCTGAAAACCTGTCTCCACCAGGCACCTCTGACTCATTCCTTCTGTAGCTGTCTTTTTGTAGATCAATGGGAATACTACTCTTCTAGGGACTGAAGACTTCAATCTGCTTTCTATTTCTCCCAAGCTCCACATCCACTATAGCTATAATCCTACAGATATTTTACATTATGCATCATTCAACTACAACTAAAGAATGGTTACAGGCACAAAGGTCACTTCCCACCTCACCATTAACACAGCCTCCTCCCTCACCCCACTTCCACCCTTACTCCCCATTATCCATCCCCAAGAACTATGGAGTGAGTGCCATTCTCAATATCCGTATCACATCTATGCTCAAGGAGGCTAAACTATCCCTGATTAGCTCTATAGTTTCCCATCACTTCTAGGGAAAAAAAGAGAATCCTAAATCTTAGCCAACCAGAGTTCGGTCTTTGTCCTACAAAGAAGATATACCACTCTTTTGGCCAGTCTTTGTGTGTGTGTGTGTGTGTGTGTGTGTGTGTGTGTGTGTGTGCGTGTGTGTTATCCTTCTGCGTTGCCTGCACGCAATCCCTCAATTCCTGTGCATCTGACTTTCCTTCTGATCAATATTGACGATTAAGCAATCATGACCACCGTGATTGTTTATTGAGTGCCAACTGCATGCTGACCACGTGTTAAGCTGCATTTTAGAGTTAGGAGAACTCGCCCATGACTGGCAGTGCTCCATTTTGGCTCAGCATGACGCTCAGGTTTATTTTAATTCAGTCAAATTGGACGTCTCCTGTAAGAGCAGATGCTATTGTGACAAAAAGCAGACACGGACACATCTGTATTAATTTTGTTCCACTTGGCACAAATCTCTGGGACTTCTAAGGACAAGCTGGCACCCATGAGAGGACCTATTGTAGAGACCAAAGTCCAGATCCCAGGTGGTGATAAGCAGATGTCATCTGACAAAAGCTCCAGACTGCTCTACATCCTTAATTTCATGCAGAAAGAAATTCCTTACTAACTTGGATTCTCTAAAAAATGCCAGGCGAGGAAGTCCCTAGCATAGGTTTTGCTTCCTGTGATAATTAATCTCAAATATCAACCTGACGCTTAGGCGATGGATCTATGGGAAATTCTCTAGGTAGGACAAACCTGTGGGCAAGTCTGTAGGACACTGTCTTAATGGCTGTGGTTGACATGGAAGACCTGCCCATTGTAAGTAGCACCATGCTCTGTGCTGTGTAAGAAAGCAAACTGGTACTAGCCAGATGGCTGGTATGCTTTGATTGTCTCCTTTACTCTTGATGTTGGCTATGATGTGGCCATCCCTGGGGCCTGCTGACGGGACTCTCTTGTCTGATGGACTGTATCTTGAAAATGTGAGCTGAAGAAAACCTCTTGTTCCCCTTAAGTTACTTGAATCAGGAATCAGTTATTATTATTATTATTATTATTATTATTATTATTATTATTATTTATTATTATTATTATTACAGCTGTCAGTTGTGACCCTAAGACACTCCCTTCAGTTGTGAAGGTAGAGATGAGATGCAGGGCTGCTCTGCCAGCTGCTTATTATTATTATTATTATTATTATTATTATTATTATTATTATTATTATTATAAGCATGTGATCTGGTTTGGCCAATGAGATATAAATAGAAGTGTGTTGGATAAGGCTTCTGGCAAAGGCTTTTCCTGATTAAAAAAAAAAGGAACAGATTCAGCAATATTTGCCCTTTCCAAACAGACACAATGCTAGGTCCCAGAGAAGCTATTCAGTGCTCGTTTGACAAAGCTACGAGCAAACAATAATTTATGATGCGCAATAGCAGAAGAAGCCCAAAGCACAGAAGAACCTCTGGTCTGTCACACTTGCCTGGACTTCTTATCTCTCTCAAACTTTTCATTGAATGAGAAAAATAAACCTGTTCTTCATTGAGCCCTTGGTATATGTACTAAATATTCTGTTTCATGAACTGAATACAAATAATACCTGGTATTTGCTATTCAAATCCCTCTCATCTATTTCCGTTAGCCATCTCATCTGGCTAAGAATGAAGAGCAACACTGTCTTACTCACTGAGCATGCTCGCCTTCTGCCCTCAGGAATTAGTGAAGTTAGCTCTGTAGCAACTTCCTTCAGTTGTTCACGCCACAGATACACCAAATGCCTCCACGAAAACACAATCCCCTAACACTGCAGTGTCTCGTCTAGGTCTAGATACTAGAATGCTCTTTCTATTATTCTATTTTTATATTTATTATTTTATTTTTTGCTTATACAACATAAATTTATTTTTTTCAATTTCCTAAGGTTACAAGTCCAAGGTCAAGTTTGCCAGTTTGACAGGGCAGTGTTGGGAACTTGCTTCTCACATATCAGAAAGAGTAAAAGCCTCTCTCTAGCTTTCTCTCTCTTTCTTTTTCTCTGTTTCTCTGTCTCTGTCTCTCTCTCTGTCTCTCTCACTCTCTCTCTCTCACTCTCTCTCTCACACACACACACACACTGGGGCAAGACAGAGACTCCAATTTTCCTTTGAAAATTAGCATATCAGTTTAATTTCATGCAGGCAACAAGTAAAGAAAAAAATGCCACTCATTTTCAAGAGAATAAAAGAAGCATGCCATTTTTGAGAGCAAGAAAAGAACGCAGCTTTGAAAACCCTGAATAATACTCTGGTTTCTCTTCAGATCGCATAAATCTTTCGCCTTTTGAAAACCCTGAATAATTGAAAGTCAATAGTACATTGGTGCTTTTGTCTTTAAAATTCTTTCCCAAGACAAAGATTCTCTGTCTGTCTATCCATCTATCTAGCTAATATCATTGATAGTTCTGTCTGTCTGCCTGTCATCTATCTGAGCTATGGAGATCATTGTATGAGTCACATTACGGATGCTGGGGATGCCTCTATGCAGAACATCAGTCTAGAGAGTCATTTCACCCAGCTCCTGTGTCTAGGTACAGAGACCCCTAAGAGACAAGAAGAGCTGAGATAGAAGCAGGTTTCTGCTCTCCCCAGGGAGGTCCTTCAGAAGGGGACAACACAGTCTCTACAAGGGATCCAACTCTGTGCTCCCTATGTCAGACTCTGTCAACCCTGACTTTGTTGGCATTTAATATCCGTGGTAGGGAGGAAGGCTATCTTATGTGTTGTAGGATATTTAGCATCATCCCCAGCTTCTATCCACTAAGATGCCACTGGCACCTCGCCCACCCCCTGCCACTCAGTGGTGACAACTGAAATGTCTCCAGACATTGCCAACTGTCCCCCAGGGGATAAATTTGCCCCAGTGAGAACCACAGCCCTTCAAGCAGGCCGACTTCAGCTTGTACTGACTTCACTTGGGAATTAAATTAGAGTGTTAGGTCCCACACGTTCCTGAATCACATCTTGCTAACACCCACCTCTGCTCAGAGGGACAACTGGTCGCTTTGTAGAAAGAAATCTGCTCAACCCTTCGCCATGCACAGAGAAATGATGCCATTGTCTCGCCAGAGATAGGAAAAAAATGCATGGGCACACATTCATGAACTTGACTTAAAAATTGCTCCTAAGAGCAAAAGCCACTCCTGTTCCTTCTGCAGTGTTGAGCTCTTCCACTTTCTCTTATCCCTACTCACCAAGCGTTTGAAGTCACAGACTTGACCCACTGTTGAGTCTCTAGATTCTCCATCCATGGCTTCAAGCATCATCTCTATTGTAATGACCACAAGCTTCGCATCTTGCCTAGACCTCCACACTGAATTCCAGACTTGTGCTTCCAGCCAGCTACTTGATATCTTCCCTTGGATGCTTCCCAAATATCTCATACTTAATGAATCCCAAGATTTTCCTTCTACAAATTAATTTAAGTCAGTCTCCCTTCATTTAAGAGAATGCCACCGATAACCTGAAGGTCACCCTGATCTCTACTTGACAGGCTGTGTGAGCAACGCCATTGGGACATAGCCTTGATCATATTTAGTTATTAACACCCTCACTTACTAACTGTAAGAATTAAGATATAATTTTCGCAAGTATAGACATTAGAAGTATTTATGGTCCAGGTTTCAGCCCAGTCCAGCCACAGCGACAAGAGGGGACACTATCTATCTCCTGTCACACCTATGTGGCTCATTTTAGTTCTACAAGCACCAACACCAGCTGACTCTTCCTTTGATAGTGTGTCTGCTTATCTGTCTCCCTAAGCTTCAAGTAAGCCCTATGAAGTCAGGGATCAAGTTGATCTTACTTAATGTTGAATGTCCAGTGTCTAAGTCCCGTGATAACATAAGCATTCAATAAATGTTTGTCATATGATGAATGAACACCCAGAATGCCCCTTATGCAGAAAATCTTCTGTGCTCAAGTGCAAATTGTCTGCTAGACTTAAGGAGTTCTTTAATTGTGCTTAGCATTTTGAGGTCATCACAGGCTGACAGAAGGAGACACCAACATGCTGCAGATGTATTTTATCTAAGGTTGTCACAAGCACTTGGATCCAGCCCCTGCAGAAGCAAAGTGACGTTTGCATAGATGTGAGAGGAAGGCTTGGCTTTTTCAGACTGAAAATGGGGTCCCAGTGACACGTCTGTTGAAAAGTCTGGGACTTCTCTGTCTGTTAATCAGACTGACAGTGAACCTCTGCCACAGTCTGTGAGCTTGAGACTGTGGCTCCAAAAGCACGTGTCTTGGGAACCAAAGAGCTGCTGAAGAAAGTAAAAGAACAAGAAAAAGAGATCGAGGCTGTCCCAAGCCAGAGGTGGGCAGGGAGATGGCAGTGAGTCCAAGACCCTGAGACACCACTGTGTTCAGGAGTTTTCTTTTCCTTACTCCAGTCCTTGGCAAAAATGGCTCATCTCTCCAGCTTAACTAGAGGTAAAAACTCATTAAATAAAATGATGGTTTGGGCTGGGGAGATGGCCTCGAAGCCAAAAGGACCTCAGTTCAGATCCCCAGATCCCACTTTGTATGAGCGGAAATAATAATAAAAAATGTTTAAAAAAAAAAGAAATGCTGGATGGATATGGCGGTGGCCTGTAATTCCAGCCGTGGAAGACAGAACCTGGGAAACCACAGAGCAAAGCAGTAAGAAGGTAAAACAATTCAGGATGATTCCTGATGTCACCTTTGGGCCTCCACAGTCATGCATACTCAACATCCCTCTTACACACACACACACACACACACACACACACACACACACGATAAATAGTGTCATAGTTAGATAAGGGTCAACTTGACAATTGAAGGTTTGACCTTTGTGAACAGTTGTAAATTAGAGCAAACCTACTGGAAATTGTTTAGTGGATAGAGAAGGCTCTGCCCATGGTGGATGTGACTAGTTCCTGGGCAGGGGAATAAAATGGAAGGAACTGTTTGAGAAAGTGGACATCTTTGTGTACACTTGGCCAGACATGCTTGTCTAGAAAGTAAGGATTGTCCATCTTTCAACTTTAATGCGGAAATGGTGTGACCGGTTCCCTTAGCCCTGGTGTTGGTATGAACTCTCCTACCAAGCTGAACGAACAACTGTAATCAGTAATCATAAGAGAAAAATAAACCCCTTATTCTCTATTATCAGCAACCATGTGGATGTACTGCTATAGACAGATAGATGATTGATTGATAGATAGATAGATAGATAGATAGATAGATAGATAGATAGATAGATAGATAGAAAGATAGATAGATAGATAGATAGATAGATAGATAGATAGATAGATAGATAGATAGATAGATAGATAGATAGATAGATAGATAGATAGATAGATAGATAGATAGATTTATAGATAGATAGATAGAGAGAGCAGAGGAGGAGAGAGAATAGATAGTAGAAGATAGAAGATAGATATAGATTAGATAGATAGATCGATAGATAAACAGAACTAGATAGATAGATAGACAGATAGCAGATCGCTATGAGGAGAGAGAAGCGTGAGAAGAGAGAGGGAAAGATAGAGAGAGAGAAGAGATTCAATGAGTGCTTTATCACTTGACTATGTTGTAAGTCAGATGTTGGAGACCGGGTCCACTCCAACACACCACATGTGTTCTTTTGTCCTACATGATATTATTTTAAAAACTCATTTTATCCAAATGTCTAAATTGGGGAATTTCCAGATTAAACTAAGTACTAGGTTCCCTTAAGAAAACACAAATAAACTGTAGCACTCACATTTTCACCTGTGACACCCTTGATACCACTGATCTCCCAGATATGAAAACCCAGCCTTCTCTCTCTACTCCTCAGCCATCAGTAACCCTAGATCACAGTCCAGGTTTTTCTCTGGACCGTTTCAAGGACTGCCTTATGGTTCCAAAGTGGGCAGGGGCCCTTCCCCAATCCAGCTGGCTGGCCAGATTCAGGACAGGCCGTCCAGTGCTGTCAGCCAATGGCTCGGGCCATCTGAGGGAGGAAACAGGTGACTTCAGATCCGAACTTGGTCTTCCGATCTGCTTTCATGAAGATTTCATGCCACTCTTTGGGGCTCACTGGGCCCCAATAACAGATATACTTCCATGCCTCATCTAGCTTCTTGTGGGTATTCCCTTCTGACTAGGATCTTAGAAAACGGGTGGTAGGGGCTGGAGAGGTGGCTCAGGGGTTAAGCCTCTGCTTTGCAGGTGGAAGGTCCTGAGTTCGGATCCTAGACCCCACGTATAGATGCCAGGTGGAAGCGGGGGCGGCCTGCGCTTCTGGTCCTGGTAGGGCGGAGCCTGTGAATCCCGGGGCAGAGTAAGCAAGGAGGAGGTGGAGGCGTCCATGGTGGTTCCCGAATTCGTCCATGGTTCTACACACTCACACACACACACACTCTCACACACACTCACTCACACACACACACACACACACACACACACAAGCACAATTGAATAAATAAAAATTAAAAATTAAAATTTTTTTAAAAATGGGTGCTACTCAGAGTTCCTGGTGAAATTTGGTGGTGGTGGGCATGGTTCTTTGTAGGGGTGGGAGAAGGAAAGGATTCAGGGTTGGACTTGAGGCCTGAGGCATGCTCTACATGTCCTCTTCCATTGAGCTATCTCAGTCTCTTTTTTTTCTCCTTTTTTATTTTTTTCCTTTTAATTTTGAGACTATGATTTAAACACACTCATTGATTGAACCAGCCTTGAATTTCTTGTGATCATCCTGGCTCGGCCTCTTCCACGCAAGTGGGACTCCAGGCCCATGCCACCAGGCCTAGTTTTAGGAAATGTTTTCCTTATTTTCTTTTTGTTGTATTTTTTTTTACATTTCATGCACAAATGCAATAAATATAAGTCATTTTCAGCTCATATTATCTGATCTTATCCCCCCTCCTTCTCCCACTGAAAACTTCTTCCCAAACAGTCTCCCTCCTCTTTTTCTGTCTTTTTCTATGTGTGTCCCACTGAGTTGCATGAGGGTTGCCTGCATTAGCACTTCTGGAGCATGCATGATGTATCAGTGGAGATGCCGTTGAAGAAAGCAGCTCCTCTTTCCTCACACAGCGATGCAGGACAATCAGAACTATCCCTTCGTGGTCACCAAATGTTGCAGGGACAGGAAATCGACCGTCCCAATGTTGTAGAGTTTTGTGTTCCAGAGTCGAAGATTGAAACCAGAACACGGCGTAGAGGATTAGAGTAGAGTTTATTAGAGGAGAGAAGTTTATTAGACGTGGAGTGCCATGAGGGGCTAGGATGCCCTGGAGAACTCGTGGAGCCTAGGCATGGAGTCCATGAGGAGGAAGACAGCTGGAAACAGACTCATGGCACTGAGGGGCTAAGGCGCCGGAACTCATGGAGAAATGAGCAGCTAGAAAAGGAACTCATGGCTCCTTGAGGGGTTAGGACACCAAAAATGGCTGCCAGGGCCAGGTGTATTTATACACCTAGACAAGTCCAGGAGACTGGCTTTTTCCCATTGGTTAACTCCCATTGGGGCCCAACCCAGTTGCTCTTGAGCCCATGTGGGCTAGAGGTCAAGTTGTTGTTTGATATGGAGAGCTCATCTCCCTAATCCCTTCTTAGAGCAGTTGGCCATCTTATCTCTGGGAGGATTGGAGTCAGTTCTTCAGCAGGGGTGGTCCCTCAGGGAGATTCCAGCAGTGGGGGATGACCTTCAGGAATTCCAAAGACCTCCACAGACCTTGAGAGACCATCCCAGCATGGCTGCTCTAGTCCTACCTCAACAGCATGAACCTGTGTTAGTCCTTCAAGAGGGATGGTGCTTCCTAAGCTCTTCCCCATGGTGAAAAACTGACAGGCCAAATCTTGTGCAGGTTAAACTAGCGGCAGTGAGTTTACAGGAGCAACAATCCCACCTTGTCCAGGAGACGCTGTTTAACAGCCTCTGACTCTCCACCCTCAGGCTTTTTACATTCTTGGGGGGGGGGGGAGGCAGGTTCTTAAAGTCAAGATAAATATGCACATCTTCCTAATGTATTTATTTCACTCAAAGATTCCAAAAGCATGCTTTAAAATGTTTGAGATTTTTATGCATTTGCAAGCACAGTTAATGAAAGATCGTTTTTCCAAATTGTCCAATTCTGTGGGGTTTTTCATGTGTGAAATCATGACACATATAACGTTGCATGCAGGAAGGCAATTGGATAATTATGTGCTTTGAGCTATTACGGTATAATCTGAAAGTGCATGAAAGGGAGTCTAAAGGGAGATACAAGATTAAGTGATGTCACTGATGATCTTTAATGCCTGGTAGGCTGTCCAGTGTAACCAATACCCCTGACCAAGGCATTCTTCCAATAAGGCCAAGTATTCCAGTACATGCGGTTGAGATTTAACAGCATTTACCAGTTTCCCACTTTTAATTCTACAGAAAACCCACATTCCTCTCAGATTTCTGAGCCTGAAACAAATTTGTCTCCTGCTTTCATTTCTTCTGCGTACATCCATTTCCCACAGTAACAAGATTCCAATAACACAAATAGACGGAAACTCACTTTTTGTCACTTTGGTTGATGCCAGTGATGTTCTTCATGTGCCTCTTCACAGAAGAGTAACTTAGAAGTTATGTTGTCAACTTGGAATGCACCTTAGAGTTTAAATACAAGAAGCTTGAGGACCAAGCATGGAACCAGGGGGGAAAAAGCACCAAGATGAAAGGAGTTTAAAATAACTTGGACTCTTCCCCCCAGATGGACAGTAAGAAGAAAAACAATATTTCCCTTCCCAACAAAATTCCTGAATGGGTGGCTGCATATATATAACGGGGACCTCTCAACTCAATACACACTTAAAATGAAGGTATTGGCAAACTGCCATCATGTCCAGAGTTTGGTCTCTTAATATCGTTCATCACTGTAAGAGGAATTCGGGCTTTTTGCAAAAATGACTGACTTGAGGACTGGGGTGTAACATGCACCAGATGAGATTGGACAGTTTTCTGCAAGGAAAGTCAGGAATTCTGTGGGACTGAGAAGACCCAAAAGGCAGCCAGAAAGGACTCTGGCCAATCAAAGATGCCTGCTTTGCCGACAGGGACATCCAAGTCTATTCTTTGGTTCTTTGCACAGTGATGCTGATTAGAACTGGGGAAACCAAAATTTCCCAGAATCCCTTGCCTGCTGGTTCCTTGTCAAGCTGTTCTGATGGGAGAAAGTGGATGAGGTCAGTGAGCTTCAGCTTTTGTGTTCCCAGCGTGGATTCCAATAGCACTATTTAGCCTCAAGTCCTGCCTTCTCTAAGTATTCCCAAACACACACCCTTGGCTCCTTCCTTGGACCCCACATCCTGGTAACTCACCTCTTCCTTTTATCTTCTTTCCTGCCACAGGTGAATGGGGGGGAAATACCTACTTGTGGTTAACCATGTAAATTGTCTTTTCTCTAACAATAACATTATCTTGCAAGGTGTTCTTATATTTCCTGTTCTTTTATTTTGTTCTTGATAACAGCTGCGAAGAATTTTCCTCCAACAGGTGTTCACATGGTATGATATATTTGCATCAAATGTGATAAACCCTGAGAAAAAAATGTTTACATTTAGAGTCATAAGGTTTCATATTTTTAATTGCACACTTGGAAGTCAAGAACTACAGCAGCATTATTCATGCATAACACTTTGTTCTAAGCCGCTTTCCCCTTGATTTTCTCACTATTGAGAGGGATAATTTTTCTTAAAGCAGCAACATTATTTTAGGTAGTTTTAATACTAACTATTAAATAATACTGCTAGACACTTTGAAAGCCATTGTATTCCACAGCTCTCTGCAGTGAGAAGTATTGGTTAGACATTTCAGACTCAAGACTAAAGTGTTAATGTTTCTCCCAGGGGAACTGAAAAGATATTCCGATAGGGTACAACTTGAAAAAGGTGAATTAATTCCTTTCTGGAGGTCTGGGAGGGGTTCCTAGTATTAGTGCTTTCTGCTACTTCAAATCTCAGCACCTTAAAGCACAGAGGCAAGGTCAAGCTAAAGGCAGGTGATGGGAAGCTGTGATGGGCTGAGTCTCAGGACTGACAGAAGAGGATTCAGTGGGGAGATTGCGAGCTGTCTGTCACTCTTAGGTGTAGAGATAAAAGCTACAGCCTTGCTGTTTGCAAATCTGTCACTGCTTTCTTCTCTGTAGAAGTTCTATGATGTGTGTTTCTTTGGACGGGCCTGTGAATCGCCCCTCCCAGGGGATGTGTCCTCCAAGCGGCGTGACCTCTCTATGAGAAGACAGATCTGACAAAATCACTCCTGACCCCCAGTCACCTGTCCCTCTCTACAGCTGTTCCGTGGGCCTCTTGTTCCTGTAGTCTCCTGAGGCCTACATGCCTCACGCCGGTCTGTGTTCCCTGGGCAGGAGCATCAGGACAAAACGGTGAGACCTTTAGCAGCCTCAGCTAAGATAGAATGGTCGTCAAGATTCACAAAGCCCATCGCTGACATCTACGGTTGTCTGCGCAATGCATTCCAAAGTCCAGATCCCTGACCACGGCTAGGGAGCCCTGGACTCTAGTCCCATGAGTCTCCTCACATTGTTCATGATCAGCTGCACAGGCACCTCACTCCTCCAAGGGTCAGGCTCTTTCCCAGCGAGAGGACTCCATGCATCCTCTCCCGTCTCCCTGGAGAGCCCTTCCCGCCTCCTGCTGCATCGACTCCCTAAAGATCAATGTACTTGCAAAGTAACTGCAAATATCCTACCAGAAGGCATCAAGGTGGAGGCTCGTGCCAGGGTCCTAGTGATAGGCTAAAAAGGAAGAATCTCTCTTGGGCTCAGAGTTCAAGGTTGGCTTGGTAAACAGGGTAAGACCCCCACCTCAAAACAAGCCAATCACAGTGACCCACGCCAGTAATCCCAGAACTTGGGAGGTTAAGGCAGGCAGATCGGGAGTTAAGACCAGCATGGGCTATATAGCAAAACTTTGTCTCAAAAAATAACATGACCCTGCACTACGTCCCATGATTGTATTACGGGTCTTTCTACAACACTAGTCACAGTTTGTAATTATTTAGAAAGTTAATGTCCATCCTCCCTGACAGATGCCAAGCCCTAGAAGAACAAGAACCATGTCTCCTTAGCCTAGAGATCACCAAATAATTTTCTACTAAGAACAAGGCAATAATATTTTAGGATTCATATGCTAATAAAGTATGGCTGTGCTCCAATAAAGTTTTATTTATAAGATCATGCACAAGAACAGCTTTAGCCACCTGACTAAATTACCTCCCCTGGCTGTTCTGATACGGGGTCTTGCTGTGTTGGTCAGGCTGTTCTCGAACTCAAAGACTCAAGTGATTGTTCTCCTTGGCTTCCTAAGGAGCTGGGACTACTGGTGTGCAATCCCAGGTTTGCCTGGGACCAGTTTTTACACGATGCTCAGGGAACAATTCCTCCTTCTTCCTACCCCTTCAATGTCAAGGGGAACTGCACACATCACACGCTGAGATCTACAGATATCTGTCAGACAACTGCATGTCTGAACGAATGGTTCTACAGTCGTGTCAGCCTCATGTTTGAAAGCGCTTCCTTTTCCGGTTGGGATTTGTCTCCATGCTGCACGTGAAGCCTTTCCTCTGTACCTAGCCAATTTTGTTCTGTTCTCCCTTTGACATTTCCCAACTTGACATTCATTTACTGTCTGACGAGTGGCTTTCTCTTCTTGAGCTTCACCGAATCTAATCTGGGAGCCCTTCTTGGGGATTTGAGCAATGTGTGTGACTCATCACCCCTGAGTAGGACGGAGCCCGGACATTTCCACTCACTCCTACTCCTGTGTGTGCAGCCACTAGCTGTGTGACTGCTTTTCCAGTGAGAAAAAAGAAAATAAAGAAGAATTATGAATCTATATATGAGAATCTGTCCATCTTTAGGAGAGAACACTAAAAAGTCAGTACCTAGCAGGTCTATATAAATGTGCCTCTTTTTTGAACAGTCAGTCTCGGAACTTCCCTTGGGACTCTATCGTGACTCCTAGCAGTCAACGGAGAGTCTAGTGAGGGGACACCCCCTTTCTGAAACTGGCCAGCTGTCCGCTCTAACTGACAGTAATGTTCCCCGTCCCGTGGCTCTTGGGAACATTTCAGTTCTGAAGCACAGAACTCTTCTGTGAGAATGATAGTGGTTGATTCTCTGCCCATCGGACCCGGGCCGCTTCCCCAGCAGGCATGACCTTGTGTAACTTATCCTTTCCCGCAGGCGTGGAGTGGACTTAAGGACCCTCCCTTCCAAATGGCAAAAGAAGCAGAATGAAACTTTCAAGGTTAGGTTAGAGAAGACAGATTCTGATTGGTTAGTAATCTCTCTCATGTGTCCATGCGCTCTGATAAAACAAACAACCGCAAGGTGAGCTTCCAAAAGGAGAGACTATCTGGCAAGAGATAGAAGCTTCTTTCTCACCAACAGTCGCCGAAGAACTTGATCCAATAGTTCAGCAGCCCACGAGGCCACGGTCCTGCCAACACCCACGGATGTGCTGGAAGCAAAGCCTTCTCCACTTGCGCTTGTTTCCTCTTCACATTGCTGAAAGAACACAGGACTCTTTTAGAGGAATGGAAGGGTTCTTCTTGCTTACGATTCTGACTGCAATTCACAGCCCAGCTTGGCAGGAGAGATCTCACCAACATAAGAGCCAAAGGAACTGGTCACACCATATCCACACACCGAGCTGAGAGGGGGTTACACTTTCTCACTTGTCAGTCAGCCCCTTTGCAAAGCACAGAACTGGCTCTCTCCATCCTATACTCGCCTAGGGGCTTGTCCCACCCACGGTGAGCTGGGTCTTCCCCCATCCAATAGACAATCGGGGGTTGCCTTAGTTAAGTGATACTTCATAGGTACGCCTAAAGGCTCAGCTTTCAATTATCGAGTTGACACCTGTATCTACAGAGCACCCTGAGATGACACCGCGCAGCCCGAGCTGCAGTGCTACAAACAGAAGCACAGCCAAAGGATTCCCGGGCCACAGAAATGTCAATAAAATAAATGCTCTGCGGGTTGCTTAAAGACGTCTTCCAAGCTGCGCATCTGAAGCCCCACTCTCCACCAAGGGCATCGGTTACTTATCTTTCATTTGTCCAAACAAATGTTTGCTGGATCCACTCAATACAAGGCAATTCAATCTCTGCTTTCACTCCACTCCTTTCTCTCAGACCTGTGGTACTCACAGGGCTTGCCTCAAGTCACTGTGTTTGGAGTGATTTGTGAGGCAGCAAGAACTCCTATGTGCTCCCTTCAGAGGCCAGCGAGGTGTATTTGCAGAGTCTTGGTTCCTCCCACATGTACTGACGGCAAGTAGAACAGACCTTCCCACTGCATCCAAAGGATTCCTGAGGCAGGTAGGAGCGAGGACCCTACTGTTTCTTGCACAGCGGAGATGCTTTCCCTGTTGCTAAGAATCTCCTCCTCCCTGCAGTGCAGCTTCTCAGAAACGCCTCTAAATTCTGTGAGGGCTTGAGATCCACAGCTGGAAAGACTTGCTGGCGACTTTAGTTCTCTGTCTTGCCTCCTCTATCTGGGCAGTGGGAGCTCCCACACCCTAAGTGGACGGGGACAACGTACTATGGTTGATGTTATCTGAAGGTGGTGGTGACCTTCTCTATCCTACATTTCTGCTTTTGTGGTGCCTTCTACCCACCCACTGGTAGCGCAATCCCGTCAGATGTGTCACAGGTACTCTTAACTATTGCTATGAGAGAGCACCCAAAATCAGATAACTTAAAGGAGAAAGGAAAATTTATTCACCTTAGGGTTTCAGTGGAGAGATACAGTCTTTCATGGCAGAGATGATATGGCTGGTGGCTGAAGCTGAAAGCAGGCTAAGTCACGGCAGACACCCAGGAGGCTAATGGGTGGCTACTAATGCTGGAGGAATCCTGAAGGCTCCTTTTATCTGGTCTACTACTAGGAGGCGCCAGTGAGATCTAGGGAGGTTCCAGTCGGATCTATAGCTGGTCTTTGTATTATCCAGATAATCTCTTCAGGTGGTCTTAGCTGATCTTAGTTAATGTCAGGTGTGTCAAGTTGACACCCAGGATTCGCTATCATAAGATTGCATCGTGGCTTATTTCTTACAGTCATGTGGGTGGTAAGAACGAATTTAAGAGAACTTCAAGAAGCTCCTCCAAAAGGTTTTTGGACTTACACAATAGTGTTCCTATACTAAAGGGAAACACAAAAAAGAGCTCTAGGTAATGCTACTGAGTCCCTATACCTCATCAGAGAGGAGGACCCAGAGGGAAATTTGACATGCACACTAAAAGGAAGCTCCAGGGATTCGGGGGTGGGGGGAGGGGTATGGGAGAAAGGGAGGAGGGAGAGAAAGGAAGGGGAAAAGTGGGGAGGGAGCAAGGGGATCCAGGGAGGGGTGGAGGGAGGGAGGGGAATGGAGTACCCTATCTAGTTCGTATGAGTGGAAAAAATAAATAAATAGATTTTTTAAAAAAAAACCTACACTGCCCCTCTTGGGAAGTCCATCCACCTACAATCAGCTTCAATAATCTCCTAAGTCCCCCAATCACACAACCAAATCATTCATTAGCCTAATATTTTAACTCATCAAACCGTGAAACCTTGTCTTTCCTTTCTACCCACTGATCCCCTATGAAGAGCTTGCTTAGAAACACCAGTGTTAAGGTTACCAACTTACCAGCCTCTCTCACCTTCCCATGCCTTTCTCTTCAAGCCTCCCTGGACCTCCTGGAGGTCCTCCTAACAAGAGAACCTCAAGTTAAAAGCTTCTCATCACCCTGACCATGCCCCGGCAAGAGTTCAACACAGCCCTTCTTCAGTTCTGGCTGTGATGTCTTAGTCGCCTGCCTCATACTTGACTCCTTCCTTTACTATCAAAAAAGTATTTTTTATTTCCTGAGCCTTGGTGTGCAGTAAGATTTTGATGGACTGATTAGGGCTAAGCATTCCACATTCACAGATACTCTGTACTGTGAGGAGGTTGCTTCTACTATTAACTGTTTCAGGCTCTTTGAAGGACCACGGAGTCTGACATGGAAAATACGATAATGATAAATTATGGGAGAAAATGAGATCGTTGTCATAAAGTCAAGTGCCTCCTGAAGCAACGAAGGTGTTGCGTTCTCGTCGACAGGAATGCAGTAGGGGAGTGCTGTGCGCCATCGACCTAACAGGAGTGCTGGCGACAAGGACCCTGTGGACATCTGTCGATGCACAGTCAGCATCGCATTCAAAACAATTCACACGTGGGCTCATTCTCACTTCACAAGGACCTTGTATCTCTGATGCAAGTTAGTATTGCTGTCAACTTGATTGAATAGAGACATGACTAGCTTGGTACAGCACCTCGTGTGTGTGTGTGTGTGTGTGTGTGTGTGTGTGTGTGTGTGTGTGTGTGTATGATGTGTGTTTCCAGAAAGAATTAACTAAGAGAGGGAAACATGCTCTGAATATCTTGGTCCAATCAGTTGAGAGTTCAGGGGAAATAAAGGGGATAAAAGAAGAGAGCCAGTTACTCCAGACATAAATCTCTCTCTCTCTCTCTCTTTCTCTTTGTGTGTGTGTGTGTGTGTGTGTTGTGTATGTATGTATGTCTTACTCTCTATCTCTGTCTTTCTCTGTTTGTTTCTCTCTTTCTGTCTCTGTCTGTCTTTGTTTCTCTGTCTCTCTGCATCTCTCTTTCTCTCTCTCTGTGTATGTATGTCTTATTCTCTGTCTCTGTCTCTTTCTGTTTCTTTCTTTCTGTCTCTGTCTCTTTCTCTGCCTCTCTGTTTCTCTGCCTCTCTCTCTCTCTCTCTTTCTCTCTCTCTCTCTCCTCTTTTTTTTTTGCCACCATGACATGAGTTGCCCTGTTCAGTCTCACACTGTCCCCCATGATGGGTGGACATCTCTAAAACCATAAGCCACAACAAGTCCTTCCTCTCTTAAACAATGAAAAGTCTCAGTAACACAAGGAGACACTGCCTTAATTTCCATTTTCTTTGAGTTTCATAGATGAATACAATGAATTTGTGTCATTTTCACCCATTACTCCTTTTCCCACCGCCAGCTCTCCTCTTCCCAACCAGTCTCCCTCCCACTTTCCTGCATTCCCTGTGTGCAGTTCGCAGAGTTCCCCCCGGGATGCCTTACTGCCCTGTATCAGAGCACGTGCTGAGGCAGGAACGACAGATCAGGAAGTGCAGGTACTATGCAGGAAAGCCACGGCCCTTCCCCAGCATCCAGCACGAACCCCCAGGAGTCTCTCAGGGAGATGGGATGCTTCTTGAGATCTTGCCCCTTCCATGGTGAAATGTCAATGAGTCAAAGCTTGCATAGGCCTTTAGAAGTACACGTCACTGCAGACAGTCCTTAGGTTCAGCGGCCGCGTCATGTCCAGAAGGTACTATCTGCAGTAACCCCCCTACACGCACACACACGCGCGCACACACACACATCCTCAGGTTCTTACACCCTCACCACCCCTCTTCTGCAATGCTCCCTGAGCCCCGGGATGAGGATGGGGTGATTCAGATGTTCTGTTCAGGCTGAGTAGCAGGCAAGTACTGACACTGCTTCTCCTCCATACATTTGGAGGCTGGGACGCAAATGTGATGATGTGCCCAAGATTGCAAACTGGGATGTGGCTGCACTGGGATGCAAGGAGAAAGCTGAGTGGAGGGTCATCACTGTGAGCCTCTCGGCCACTTTGCCTTTTCTCCAACCAGAGGCAGCTTCAGACTTGGCAAGGACCCAGGCAACATCAGCAAGCTGTGACTTTTGTCTTTTCCCATTAAATCCTCTGCCGCTATCAGAACATTGTCCCCCTCAGACATGTTGGAAGCCATTATAAGCTTATTATTAAATTCTCATTAAGTCATTTGGAGATTTACAGAAAATCCACACTGCTTACATCAACCATGCTTCTTTCTTAGTCTCTGTATTCCATTCCAAGCTGAAACAGGAAGTCACGTGTTCCAGACTGATAAATAATGGTATTATTTTGGTTGCAATTTCCCCCAGTGTGAGAAGTTAATGTGATTCAGTTGTGCACATTTCATAACTGATGAAATTAAATTATGACAGGCATGGCTGCAACTCTCGCTCAAATTCTTCTGATTAGTATCTGATGTAAGTAACTACTTTGTAATACCCAAGTCTACAAGGGCTACAAATAAGGTTCCCCAAGTTAAAGTATCATCTGCAGGAATTTGGTACTAGTATCTTTGGTACTAGTATCACTATTTAGAAGTGAGTCAGGACAGAAGCAAAGGAGGGAAACCCTGATCTTACCATGTTCACAAGGATTTGAAGCAAAAGGAATGTGTGGTACAGTCACTGCTGAGAACAGAGAAGCAGCCTAGCAAGTTCTTTACAAGGCAAGTCCAGGGCTAAGAGAAGGCTTTGCAGGTCACCACACTGGCATGAGCATGAGGAACTGAGTTTGCACCCACCACACCCACATAAAGGTGGACATGGCCGTGCATGCTTGTAAACCCCTCACTGGCGAGGATACAGACAGGCGTATTCCAGAGGCGTGATGGCCGGCAGCTTAGGCTGATCAGTAAGCTTGTGGTTCAGCAAGAGCATCTGCCTTAAAGAAATAAGGTGGAATGTGATATAGAAAGACACAGAACATCATCCTCTGGCCCCTGCACCATACACACCCGCATGTACATCCCTGCATATATAAAACATGCGTGTGTACAAGTATGTGAACATGCACACATAGAAAATTAAGTCTACATTTACCATAGAACCAGAGTTTCCAGAGCTAGGTATTCAGCCAAAAGAAATAAAATCCTATGCTTGTTCAAAGACTTCTCACAAATATTCCTGAGATGATATTGAAAATAGCCAAAATCAAAAATAAAAATAAACACCCAATAGCAGATGAATGGAGAAACCGCAGCATGCTTACCCAGCAAGAGAAAGCAGCAAACTATTGACACATGGAGTGACATGATTGGACCTCAAAATTACCGCGCTGAGTGAAAGAAGCCGGCACAAGGAGGATGCACACTGCGCAGTTCATTTCTATAAAAGCCCAGACAATCAGCACTCTCAATAAGGACAGAGAGCAAATCAGTGGTTGCTTGGGGTTGGGGCACAAAGAATGAGTTACAAAGAAGCTTGAAGATGTTTGCATTTCTTCCAGAAGTAGACTCAAACATCAACCCCAGTTACATGAATATAGTAAATTTAAGATATTTCATTCCTTAATCTCCATTTCACAGATACACTTATTATCTTGGCTGTGACTCCAGGAATATGTATTCATTGAATTGTGCATGTACAACAGACGAGGGTTATTATATGTTAATTATGCATCATTAAATCTGCACAAATGGAGGGTAAGATATGGGATCACAAACCCAGTATGCTTCTGAACCAAGAGCAGTCCCAACCATAGATAAATGGAAGCAAGGATTTGTCCCTAATGTTTCCTATAGTACTTGGGTGTCCCTGCAAGATGGGCTCATTCCAGCTTAGTCACATAAAGGAGAACTTGATGACTGGCAACTCTGGATAATCCCAGAGGAGTCTCAGCTGCCTCTTGGAGCCCAAAGATATCCTCTACATGGTCAGCTCTTGCCTGTGTTCTCCTTGCAGCCAATTGCCATGGCAATGAGAAGGAGAGATCTGATTGGCTCATTTCGAGATGTCACTTGAACTGATGGGGACTCACGCAAGCAGTGGTGCAAAGGAGGATGCGTTCTTCGATGGTGTACCCACCAATCTATGGTACTTGCAGGAGCATAGATCGTGTCAGGCATACCTCATCAAAGGCAAAGTAGATGAAACTCAGTGGGCCACACAAGTGAAAAGACTCGAACATAGGAAGAAGTCTGGCAGAAAAGAGGAAAGACAAGGGGAAAAGGAAGGCAGGGGAGAAACAGGGATTAAGGAATGAAAATATCATAAATTCACTATATTCACTTAACTGGGGTTGATGTTTAAGTCTACTTCTGGAAGAAACAGAGATACAAACACAGTCAGTAAAAGGGGAATTATTTCAAACCAAGGATGTATTCCAACATTGACATATTCTACTCTCTTTAAAAGGGCCTCGAGAGGTGCATTTAAATACATGTGATTTTATTGTTTTATTTCTGCAATGTCTATATGAGTAAAGAAGAAATGTGTTGATCTGCAGTTCCCGGGTGGTCAGACTGAGAAGATATTTCTGTTATGAATTAAGAATGATCTAGGGAGACTCTTTCCCACTGGAGGCTCTAAGTCAAAGAAGATAAATCAATAACACCTACGTCGTTGCTCCCGCCCACACCTGAGGTCGACATCTAATAAATCAAACTATCGCCTCTTTCTGAACCTGGATGTGGTCTCAAAGTCACACTCCAGGAAGGGCGGCTTCTACCTTTATAAACTGGCCTTTTAGTTCTCCTGTGGGTGCAGTTGCTTAGGTCCTATTCTTACTTGGAGAATTGTTTGACCCTTCCCACTTTTCTTGCCCACATTCATCTTTCCGTCACCTGCCTCTTCACGGATCTAAGTGTCGAGACCCCCCAGACACCATCCTGTCCCAACAGTGTGACTTTGAGAGCTGTATACAAACCCCATGCTATTGGGAAACTGTGTGGAAACACTGACCACCTCAAGTGCCTACTTCATTGTGTTGTGATGATCAAATTATATACATGGGGTTGGGCAGATGGCTCAGAGGTTAAGGCGTGTGCCACACAAAGCAAAAAAGGGCAGAGTTCTGATTCCCAGATCCCATGTAAATTACTGGGCAGAAATGGTAGCCTGCCTATAGTTCTAGTCCGGGAAGGCAGAGCCTAGGAATCCCCAAAGCAATCCAGCATATCAGACTATCCCCATAGGTGTGTCCGGGGTTTAACTAAAGACCAAGCCTCAAAAGAATAAGGTAAGAAGAGCAATCAAAGAGAATTCCCAATATCAATCTCAGGCTTCCATACATGTCCACACACACACACACACACACGCGCACACACACACACACACACGCTAACACGCATATACACATGCACATGGCCCAAGCATGCATACACATGAAAATATTTTTTAAGGGGCTGGAGATGTGGCTCGGGGCTTAAGCCTCTGCCTTGCAGGCAGAAGGTCCTGAGTTCGGATCCTAGACCCCACATATACACGCCGGGCGGAAGCGGGGGCGGCCTGCGTTTCTGGTCCTGGTAGGGCAAAGCCTGTGAATCCAGGACAGAGTAAAATAGGAGGAGGTAGAGGCATCCATGGTGGTTCCTGAATTCGTCTGTGGTTCTACACACACACACACGCACACACGCACACACGCACACACGCATACACGCACAATTTAATAAATAATAATAATAATAATAATAATAAAAACTTTAGGTCCCTTTTCGCCCCACCCCGCTCCGCCGGTTGGGATGCGCACGCGAGGTCCAGCCGGGCCTCACCGCGCGCTCTAGGACCCCAGGTCAGCCCACAGGGACCCGGCTCCGACTCCACCATCCAGCCGGAGCCGCGCGGGGGCCGAGGGACGAGGAGGACCTCCCCCTGCGCCCGGGCCCCGCCCCAGCTGCCCTCGGGTTAAATAGCTCCACGCCGACGCGCCCATCCTCCCTTTACACCCCACTCCGCTCCGCCGGTCGGGACGCGTACGCGGTCCACCCGGGCCTCACCCCGCGCCCTAGGTAAGTCCCCGTTCGGGCCCCGCCCACCAGTACCCCAGGCCAAATAATTCAGTTTAGTGAAATTGAGAGATCTTAAGAGTTAAAATGACAATGCCAAAGTCAAAGTGCAAATCCATGAGAAGCAACACTCAAGTAAACAAATTTCCCACTGAAGAAATTAATCCCATAATGTTAGACTCCAACAAGAACAAACCCGCGGAAAAAGGCCAAGAAAGCCTGACCCAGGATAACGACTTTCAAAATATGATCATTACCATGTTCAATACTATGAAAGAGGAAATCTGGGAGGAATTACATAATCGAATCAATCGCTTAGAAGAGGAACACAACAGACATCTGGAGGAGTTGAGAAAAACAGTGCAAGAAACAAAAAGTGGCATAGAGCAGTTAAAACAAACTCAAGCAGAGTTTAAAACTGAGCTAAAAGACAAGTTATCTTCAACCCACAACTCTACAGAGAGTCTTAACAGAACTAAGGAAGCAAAAAACAGAATTTCAGACCTTGAAGATAAAGTGGGAGTACTAGCCAGCTCAATGGAAGAGGTTGTTAAAGCCAAAAAGATACTTGAGAGAAATATCCAAGAGATATGGGACACCCTGAAGAAGCCTAACATGCGTATTCATGGAATACCGGAGCAAGAATCTCAAAATACCACCCCTGAGGAAATTTTTCAAACGATCATCAAGGAAAACTTTCCTCATCTAAAAAAAGACAGGCCCATCCATATACAAGAGGCATTCCGCACCCCAAACAGATACAACCAAAATAGAAGCACACCGTGGCAAATAATAGTTAAAACACTCCACATTCAAGATAAAGAACTGGTGCTGAGAGCTTCAAGGGAGAAAAAACAAGTCACTTTTAAAGGCAAACCTATTAAAATAACAAATGACTTCTCAGTCGAAACAGTAAAAGCAAGAAGAGCTTGGAGAGACATACTTCAAGTATTGAATGAGCAAAAATGTCAACCCAGGCTGATTTACCCTGCAAAAACTATCAGTCATGATCGAGGGAGAAAGAAAAATTTTCCAGCACAAAGACAACTTTAAGGGATACATGGCCACCAAACCAGGCCTTCAAAAACTGCTAGAAATGATACTCAAGCGTGAAGAAAAAAACAGGCATATCCAGGAGAACAGAAGGCAAATATAACACCATTAAAAGCGAAGCAATATACTTATAAAAGCTACTAAACATAATAAATGTCTGGAATTAACAATAGTTTCTCCATTATAACACTAAATGTTAATGGACTTAATTCACCGATCAAGAGACACAGATTACAAACTTGGATTAAAAATCACAATCCATCAATCTGTTGCCTGCAGGAAACCCATCTCACCACAAAAGATAGGCACGCTCTAAAAATAAAAGGCTGGTCAACAATTCTACAAGCAAATGGAAGCAGAAAACAGGCAGGGGTAGCCATTATGCTATCAGACAAAGTGGATTTCAAACCAAAAAAAATTATAAGAGACACGGATGGATACTACATTTTAGTCACAGGTACAATTCACCAGGAAGATTTCACAATACTGAACATATATGCACCCAATACGGGCCCCTCCACATTCATTAAGAAAACCCTACAGTGTCTAAAGCAAGAAATCAACCCCCAAACGATAATTCTTGGGGACTTCAACACCGCCCTCTCTACATGGGATAGATCAACAGGTCAAAAGCTTAACAGAGACACTTTGGAACTTAATCAAACCCTGAAAGAAATGGACCTCACAGATCTCTATCGAACTTTTCACCCACGCACCAAAGAATACACATTTTTCTCAGCAGCACACGGAACTTTCTCCAAAATAGATCACATATTGGGCCACAAAATGAATCTACACATATACAAGAAAGTTGAAATTCTAACCTGTGCCCTATCAGACCACCACGGCCTAAAGCTGGACATCCACAACACATCAAACAAGAGAAAATACACTAACTCCTGGAAACTTAACACTATGATGCTGAATGAGAACTGGATTCAGGAAGAAATTAAAAAGGAAATTCAAGATTTCCTGAAAGTGAATGATAACGAAAATACAACTTACCAAAATCTCTGGGACACAATGAAAGCTGTTCTAAGAGGTAAGTTCATAGCTCTTAATGCCCACGTCAAAAAAATGGAAACATCAGAAATAAACAACTTAACAATGCAGCTTAAAGCTTTAGAGAAACTAGAGCAATCTGATCCCAAAAGCAGTAGAAGAGAAGAGATTAGCAAAATAAGGGGAGAAATATCTGAAATCGAGACTAAGAAAAGGATAGAAAAAAATCAACCAATCAAAAAGCTGGTTCTTTGAAAAAATCAACAAGATTGATACACCCCTAGCTAAACTAACCAAAAGCAAGAGAGAGAAAACCCAAATTAACAAAATTAGAAATGAACATGGAGTTATCACTACTGATACCCAAGAAATCCAGAGAATTATAACATCATATTTCAAAAACTTATACTCTGTGAAGTTTGACAACACAAAAGAGATGGATGAATTTCTAAGTAAACACAACTTACCTAAATTGAATCAGGAAGTTGTGAATTATTTAAATAGTCCTATAACATATAAGGAAATTGAGGAAGTAATCTCGAATCTTCCCACCAAAAAATGTCCTGGACCAGATGGATTCAGCACAGAGTTCTACCAGACATTTAAGGAGTTAATAACACCAATACTCCTTAAACTGTTCCATCAAATAGCAAAGGAAGGAACACTACCAAATTCCTTCTATGAAGCTAATATCGTTTTAATCCCAAAACCTTATAAAGATTCACTTAAAAAAGAAAACTATAGGCCGATCTCCCTGAGGAACACAGACGCAAAGATTCTCAACAAAGTCTTAGCAAATCAGATTCAAAAACATATTAAAAAGATCATTCATGGGGACCAAGTAGGCTTCATCCCCGGCACACAAGGTTGGTTCAACATACGCAAATCAATAAATGTAATTCATCATGTAAACCAGTCCAAAGTCCAAGACCACATGATACTCTCGATAGATGCAGAAAAAGCTTTTGACAAGATCCAACAGCCTTTTATGATCAAAACGCTAGAGACAGTAGGAATGGAAGGAACCTTTATCAATATAATAAAAGCTGTATACAACAAGCCCACAGCAAGGATTATGCTCAATGGGGAACAATTGGAAGCATTCCCACTTCGATCAGGAACTAGACAAGGCTGTCTACTCTCACCACTTCTATTCAATATTGTACTTGAAGTCTTAGCTGAAGTCATAAGACAAGAAAGGGACATAAGAGGGATTCAAATCAGCAAGGAAGAAATCAAGCTATCCCTATTTGCAGATGACATGATCTTATACCTGAGGGACCCCAAAAACTCCACCAGGAAGCTCCTGGAACTAATTGAGAAGTTCAGCAGGGTGGCAGGATACAAAATAAATGTGCAAAAATCAGAGGCCTTCCTATATGCCCAGAATGAAAGAAGTGAAAAAGCCTTGAGAGAAACCATGCCATTTACTATAACCCCTAAAAAAATGAAATACCTTGGTATAAACCTAACTAAGGAGGTAAAAGACCTTTACAATGAAAACTTTAAAACCCTAAAGAAAGAAATTGCAGAAGACACCAGAAGGTGGAAAGACCTCCCTTGTTCCTGGATTGGCAGAATCAACATTGTAAAAATGACCATCCTACCAAAGGCAATATACAGATTCAATGCTATACCAATCAAAATCCCAAAGCAATTCTTCAAAGAAGTTGACCAAACAATCTCAAAGTTCATATGGAGGCACAAAAGACCCAGGATAGCAAAAACAATCCTGAGTAACAAAAACACAGCTGGAGGTATTACCATACCAAACCTAAGTCTATACTACAAATCCATAGTTATAAAGACAGCCTGGTACTGGCTCCAAAATAGACACACAGATCAATGGATAAGGATTGAAGACCCAGATATAAGCCCACAAAGTTACAGCCATTTGGTCTTTGACAAAGGGGCCCAAAGAATCCAATGGAAAAAGAACAGCATCTTCAACAAATGGTGCTGGCAAAACTGGATCTCCACATGCAGAAGATTAAAGCTGGACCCGTACTTGTCACCATGTACAAGACTTAATTCCAAATGGATCAAGGACCTTGATATCAGGCCAGAGACTTTAAAAACCATAGTTGAAAGGATAGGGAACTCCCTCGAGCTGATTGGGCTAGGCCAACACTTCCTAAACAGACATCCAATGGCACAGTCACTGCTACCAACTCTCAACAGTTGGGATCTTGTGAAATTAAAGAGCTTCTGTTCAGATAAAGAGATTGTAACACGAGTTCAAAGGCAACCCACAGAATGGGAGAAAATCTTCACTAACCACATATCTGACAGAGCTCTACTGTCCAGAGTGCACAAAGAACTTAGAAAATTAAACTCCAAGGAAAACACTGGCCCAATTAAAAAATGGGCCCTGGAACTTCAAAGAAACTTTACCAGGGATGAAATTAAAATGTCTAACAATTATCTTAAAAAATGCTCCACTTCCTTCGCCATCAGGGAAATGCAAATCAAATCTTCCCTGAGATATCATCTCACCCCGGTCAGGATGGCAAAAATCCACAATACAAACAACGACAAATGCTGGAGAGGATGTGGAGAGAGGGGAACTCTCCTACATTGTTTGTGGGAATGCAGGCTCATACAGCCACTCTGGCGAGCCGTCTGGAGATTCTTAAAGAAATTAAAGATTGAAATGCCATATGACCCTGCTATCCCACTTTTGGGAATAACCCCCCATGCAGCAGAGGTTCGCCTCGATAGCACAAGCTCGACCATGTTCATAGCAGCACTATTTACAATAGCAAAGTCATGGAATCAACCTAAATGTCCAACAGTTGACGAGTGGATAAGGAAACTGTGGTACATCTATACAATGGAGTACTACTCAGCCATCAAAAATGATGAATTACTGGAATTTGCTGGGAAATGGATGTCATTAGAAAGAATTATATTAAGTGAAGTATCCCAAACCCAGAAAATTAAGCGCCGTATGTACTCCCTAATAGGTGGCTCCTAGTACCAAACTCACCCAGCCCACATTGAGACACTCAAAAGTAAACCTATGTAACACAGTAATTGCAAGGATTATGAACAAGAGAGATGGGTTAGGAGGGTCACACCAGAAACAAGGAGAGAGGAGACCATGTTACAGCAGAGAAAATAGGCCTCCATCAAGGTCTGCAAGTAAGTAATGAGAAACCTGGTTAAGTTCACAGACGTTCTTTCCTGATCTCACCAGAAGGGGAGGGCATATAGTCTAGCAGATAAAAAGTAATCATTTTGCAAATGGGTGATGGACCCCGCCCTCAGTGAGGTTTCCTACTCTTATTACATCTACCCTTGAATGTGCTATTACAACAAGACTCCAGTTTAACAGCTTTTTGTCTCTGGCCAGGGGGTGACATACAGTGCCCAGCAGAATGGAGTGAAGGGAATTGCAGGAGCAGCAAAACTGCAAAGGAAAATCAACAAACCACAATCCAGAACTTCAGAGACTCTATATCAATCACATAGAACTAGGACAGCCTAATCTCTCCCCATCCTGGAGCTCAGGGACAGTTGCGGAAGAGGGGGCGGTAAGATTGTAAGAGCAAAAGGATGGGAGGAACAATGATTTGCAAGATTCTCAACAATAGTTGGGGCCAAAGCAATCATAATGGGACTTTGCATGCCCTGCGCAATGTCCAGCGCACTGTTGCCCTCATAAAGTCTAGCATCTGTTAAGGGCACCGAGACCCCTGGAGGCAAGGGATTGACAGCCATAGTAGTGATCTTATGCTTAAGGGGAACAAGAGAAAGGGCTTATGGAAATGCCACTGGGTCCTTATATGTCATCGGAGAGGAGGACCCAATGGAGAGTTAGGCGTATACAATAAAGGACTCTCTGGGAATTGGGGGGGAGGCACTGGGGGAAGGGGAGGGGGAGGAGGCGGGAGGGAGGGAACTGGTAAAAAATTTTAAAATGTATAATTAAATTTTTTTATTAAAAAGAAAAGATGGTAAAAAAATTTTAATAAAAAAATTTAAAAATTAGAAAAAAAGAAAATATTTTTTAAAAATTAGGTAGGCCATTGTGTGTTGCTTAACAATGAGGATACATTCTGAGAAATGCATACAGCATGGAGTGTATGTACACAAACCAAAATGTCATGACTTATTACACATGTCAACTACATGCTATATGCAGTCATGCATGCATTGATGACTGAAACATCATTGTCTAGATCATGTCTACATTTGTAAAGTATTAAGCATAACACATGCAGCTAATTCTCTGAGAATCTTCAGTCTTATTCTTATTCTGAATCGCTCCAGCCTGCTACTTCCACCTCAGGCAGAACTGATCTATTATCTGAACAGTGCTTGGGTGACCCTCAGCACTCAGGAAGCTAAGGCCAGGGAATCACGAGCCCACGGCCAGCCTGAACTGCAAGACCCTGTCTGAAAAACAAACAGACAAAACGTATCTCTCCTGGCTGACAGTCTCTGTACTACTGAATATTTTTCCAACCATTCTTTTATTGTTTCATACATGAATACAGTGAATTTATGATCATTTCACATTTTAATCCCCAATCCCATCTTCCTTCCCCTTCCCATCACAGCCCTTCATTATCCCTGCCAGTCTCCCTCCTATTATCTTTTTGTTGTTGCTTTATTTTGTTTCCTTTTGCTGTATGAGTGGCCCCTTCGGTTTCATTTGGGGTGCCTGTGATGGCATGTGACTGAGTGTTTGCTAGAGCATGAATCATGTATCAGTGGATAGACCACTGAGGAAGGCATCTTCCCTCCCTCCTCCCCCATCGTGGTTGATCTTCGTCATTCTCTCAAGGAGGTTTGGAGACACTTGAGTTCTCTGTCCTTTCCTGGGGATGTGTAGGTCTTATGGCAATACACATAGCTGCTGTACATTCATGAATCTGACAGCTCTGTCACATCCAGAAGATAGTGTCTGGCCACCTTCCTTCCACCTTTCAAGTTCTCGCGATCTTGCTGTTCCTGCTTCCACAGTGTCTCCTGAGCTCTGGGGTGGGTGAAATACTACTGGGTAGTAAACAACTCAGATATTCGAACTAACCTAGGTTCAAAAATAAATCATCATCCCATCTTCTCAGCATTAGCGCATCCTTGGTAATATTTTTATTGCAAACAGATCTCTGACATCTTCATTTACTACGAGCCATTCAGATGAGCACTGTGGATACTTGTAAGTGGGAACCCCCACACTGGGAAGAACAAAAGACTCATGTCAGTCCCAAGCACCCAGTGTGGCTTGTCATCTACTCCACCTATTCTAAAACACATTGTGTTGACAGTAACATATTCATTTTCTATTACCTCCAGATCCCCACTGACCCAGACATAGCTCACTGAAATCTGCAGCCCAGGGTCTCTCCTGACTGCCACCCAGGTACCAGAAAGGCTGTGTTTTTAACCTGAAGTTTGACTGGAGCAGCATTAGCTTCTAAGCAAATGAGCTTAGATTCTCAGTGCAGTGTATTTTGCTCACAGCTGTATGCTGGGGGAGTCTTCAAGTCCTGAGATCACCTGTAGCTGTCTGCCCCATAGCCCGCTCCATAGACATTCACAACGTGGCTATTTGCAACTTTGAGACTGACAGGAGGGTCTTTCTAAATGGGAGAATGGAGCCTTATAAAACAAGGCGTCAACACATCACGGCTGTGCGGTCCCTTTGCCACTGTCTGCTACTTAGAAGCACATCTCAAGTCGCTCAGCAGAGAGGATGACCCAAAGGTGTCACACCCGGGCAAAGCTCATGAGGAACGTGGGAGAACTTCGCCTCTCCAGAGAAGAAAAGAAATAGAGAGGAATGGAAGACCTTAAAGCTTTGAAACCCAGCTGTAATGACAACCACCTCCCCCGCCTAACATCTGATGGAGCTGTTTCTCAGGAAGCAAGAGCGGAGCTAGGTCCTGACCTCACCTAAGTCACCTTGGGCACCAAAAATCTGAAATGGGAAGAACCTGGGGAACAAGAACAAGACCTCGCAGACCGAGATCGAAGGCAGAGGTGGGCCAGGTGAAGTCAACAGCTGCCAGGTGAAGTCAACAGCTGCGGGATGGACCAAGTGCCCAGGTGAGCTGTTCCACCAAGACTTTCAGTTACAGCCCAAGGAACTTCTATTTCCTCCCATCTGGGCTTCTTAACTCTTTGCCCGCCAGCTGAGGAGCTACAGCTGAGCAGCCCCCGCCTCCTTACAAGTCAGCCTCCAATAAAGCTGTTTATGTAGAAACCTATTGCGATAGTGTGGGCTTCTGTGCACATGAGCGCCATTCATGTTTTCTCTCTGGCTCGGCCATATTCTTGTCCTCGTCCCTCCCTTTGCCTGTGCCCTTCCAGTCTGCCCACAAAGGTAACTAAAACAAAACGTTATCTTCTCACCGTGCAGAGATCAGAAATCTAAAATCAGGTTTGCTAGGACCACATTTGAGTCTCGGCAGGGCCAGGGTTGCAGAAGCTCTGGAAGAAGGTGAATTTGGGCTGGAGAGATGGCTCAGAGGTTAGGACTCTGCCTTGCAAACAAAAGGTCCTGAATTCAGATCCCAGGTCTTATGTAAAAATTCCAGGTGGAAATGGAAATGGTGGCAGCTTGCACTTCCGGACCTGGTGGGCAGAGTTTGGGAAATCCCAAAATTAATCCAGGATGATTCCTGAAATCACCCTTGGCCCTCCACAGGCACACAGAGTGCCCACTGACACACACACATACACAAAATAAATGAATGAATAAAGTTTTTTTAAAAAAGCAAAGAGATAGATAGATAGATAGATAGATAGATAGATAGATAGATAGATAGATAGACAGACAGATAGACAGACAGATAGATAGATATAAAGGTGAATCCACTCAGCTGCATTTTCTTGCATTTCTTGGTTCATTGCTCTTTCTTCCAACATCAATGCCACCATGTCAATGTCTCTCAGTCTCTCTCAACAGCATTCGCCATGTTCTTTTCTCTCCTCTGCAGTACAAGCCCTCTCTACTTTGTGCCATGCTCTTCTGAGGACTCTTGGGATTGCATTTAGGACCTATAGGTAATTCTCTGCATCTATGAGAGAAATCATCTTGAAGGGGGAAAGATTTATTTCAGCTCACAATTTCAGAAGCTTCCAGGCACTGACACTTTGACTCTGTTGTTCCTTGGTTTGTGAGGAGGCAGCGTGAGGGGTGTGTGGCAGCACGAAGTTGGCCATCTCATAGTAGCTAGGAAGAATAGGGCAGGGGGCTAGGAACAAATATACCCTTCAAAGGCTAAGAAAACGGCACAGTCAGTAAAGGGCTGTTATGCAAGCATAAGAACCTGAATCACATCCCCATCATTCACATTAGATAGAAGACAGACAGACAGACAGACAGACAGACGGATGGATGGACGGATAATAAATAGATAAATAAATATGGCAGAGGGTGCCTCTAATCTAATCCCAGTACTGGAGAGGCACAGACAGAGGATCTCAGACTTGGTAGCCAGCTAGTCTAGCTAATAGGTGAGCTCCAGGTTCACTTATTGATCCTACATCAGAAAACAACAGAAATAAGGTAAGAGTGTTGAAGAAGACATCAACAACCTCTGGTCTCCCATATATGAGCTTAATCTCACTCATTCACACACACACACACACACACACACACACACGAAAACACACTCTTCAAGGACAAACTTTCAATGGTCTGTTACCTCCAAGTAGGCCACCCCTCCTAAAATTTCCACTGCCCCCCCAAGTGGCCCATTAAGCTCTGCACTCATCAACAGATTAACCCACTGATGAGGTCAGAGCCCTTGTGATCCAACAAGCTCCCAAAGGCCTCACTTCTAAACACTGGGACATCATGATGACACCCTCCATACATGAGCTTCAGGGGAATGTTTCACATCCAAACCATAATACTCAGTAAGCCAGGATCACCTTCCCATCTCAAGATCATACTTAAAGTTCCCTTTCTGCCAGATGAGGTGATATCCATAAGTTCCAGGACTATGACCTGGATGTCTCTGGGGATCATGACTCACTGACTTATGAACGTTTCTCTGCACTTCTGGAGAAGGAACGGTGGCTAACAACTGAATGTAATTGATTTGCTATAAAACCCCTGTAATAAAGAAAGGATCTTCACACTGCTTCACCAGCTCTGATTTAAAAGACCTTCTGGCCCCAGACTCACAAACAAGCAGACCTGAGCTTACGAGTTCCACAGAATTCCAGGCATGTGGTCAGAAAATTCTAGAGACAATAGAAGCCCTTTGAGATTATCTAGTTCCACACTTCTACCTTGCACGTGAAATCTAAGGTCCAAATCAGAAAAGCAGATTTGCTTGAGGCTACACAT
Source organism: Typhlomys cinereus (assembly GCA_023101885.1). NCBI lineage: Eukaryota > Metazoa > Chordata > Mammalia > Rodentia > Platacanthomyidae > Typhlomys > Typhlomys cinereus. The sequence goes on along the minus strand of JALPQD010000299.1, from coordinate 286,152 downwards.
ATATTTAGGAGGAAGTGAGGAAAGAAACCATTCTTGGTTTCTTTGTAAAACACTACATTGTCATTTTATCGAAATTACCAGGAGGTACCTAAGGAATGGCCATGATTAGAAGCCATGAAGAAATTTCTTCTGCTAAGGTTCAGAGTGAGTAGTTCAGATTTTACAGACCACGTGGTCTTTGTCTCAATTACTCAATGTAGATACATGTGAATCAATGAGATTGATACATGCCAAGTCAGTGCTCCACACTGACCCTGTGGACCACGGTTTTCTGATCTCTGAACTAGAGAGAAACAGCCAATATTAATAACCAATTTCTATAGGACTAATGACTTCACTTGTATTCATTCATGTAATCCATATGACTTGCATGGCATGTGCAACTATCTCTATTTTGTGAAGGAGGAAAAAAATGACCTATTGAAAGATGCATTTCTTTTTGAGACTGGGTCTCTTATAGATAAGGCTGGTCCCAACCAGTCAAGGATGAACTTGAATTTCTGTTCCTCCTGCCTCATGCCTCTAGGTCTAGCATTAAAGGTATGTACCACAACACTCAGTTTTACATAATGTTTGAAATAGAATTCAGGGATTTTTTTTTTGCATGCTAGGCAAGCACTATACAAGTTGAACTACATATCCCAGTCTCTAAAAGATTTAGATTAGATTAGAGATCTGGAATGAGGATACTTTCCCTTCCCAAGTTTAGGCTATTTTTCTTAACTCTGGCTAAAAGTTCTTAGCTCTGTCTGAAATTAAAGCCTCTTATGAGCCTGTGAATATATATGCATATATACATCCTCATTTTTGACCAATTAAGCCAGATATATTCAAGGTAGTTCCATATTTTTATAATTACACCTGTAATTTTAAACTATAACCAGAAGCAAGAACTAGTGGTCTGAGCCATCATGTTTAATCATGGGCTGAAGGAAAATAAGAACACAAGGAAAAGCAGAAAGATGAGGGAGGAAGAAAAGAAGGAAAAGGAAATGAGAAAAGATATTAATGACACACAGGAACATTCTCCTTTAAAGAAGTCAGTACTCCCTAATAGGTGGATCCTAGTACCAAACCCACTTAGTGACACACTCAAAGATAAATCTCTATAATACCTACAGTAATTGCAAAGATTATAAGCAGAGAGGGAAGGGGAAGGAAGGCCCCGCCAGAAACAAGGAGAGAGGGGCTCATGCTACAGCAAAGAAAATAGGCCACCATCAAGGACTGCAAGTAAGTAATGAGACATCTGGTTGGGCTTGCAGATTCTCCTTACTGGTCACTTGCGTCTGATGGGGTATGATCTCACCAGAAAGAGAGGGCATAGAGTCTGGCAGATAGAAGGTAACCAGCCTGCAAATGGGAGACTGACCCCCCCCCTCACTGTGGTCTCCTACTCTTATTCCATCTACCTTTGAATATATTCTTATAATAAGACTCCATTTTAACAGCATTTTATCTCTGGCCAGGGAGTGATATCCAATACCCATCAGGATGGAGCCAAGGGCAATGCAGGAGCAGCAAAACTGAAAAAAAAAATCAACAAACCATAATTTGAAAAATCAGAGACTCTACATCAACCACCTGGAATCAAGCCAGCCTAATCTCTATCCATCCTAAAACTCAGGGAAATTTGTGGAAGAGAGGGTGGTAAGATTGTAAGAGCCTAAAGATGGGGAGGAGTAACATTATGCAAGATACTCCATACAAGTTAGGGCTGAAGTAATCATAATAGGACTTTGCATGACCTGCACAATTACCAACATATCATTGAACCCCCAAAGTCTAGCATGGATCACAGGCACTTTGATACTTAGAGGCAAGGGATTAACAGCCACAATAGTGTTCCTATACTAAAGGGGAACACAAAAAAGAGCTCTAGGCAATGCCACTGAGATCTTACACCTCATCAGAGAGGAGAACCCAGAGGGAAGTTTGACATGCACAGTAAAGGATGCTCCAGGAATGGGGGGGAGGGAGCACTGGGAGAAAGGAAGGGAGGGTGGAAAGGAAAGCGAAAAGGGGGGAGAGAGCAAGGGATCCAGGGAGGGGTGGAGGGAGGGAGGGAATGAGGTACTTATCAACTTTGTATGAGTGGAAGAAATAAATTTTAAAAATTATAAAAAAAGAAATCACATTGCAGGAGCAGCAAAACTGCAAAAGAAAATCAACAAACCACAATCCAGAACTTCAGAGACTCTATATCAACCACCTAGAACTAGGCCAGACTAATCTCTCCCCATCCTGAAGCTCAGGGACATTTGCGGAAGAGGGGGCGGTAAGAGTGTAAGAGCAAAAGGATGGGAGGAGCAATGATATGCAAGATACTCCACACAAGTTAGGGCCGAAGCAATCATAATTGGACATTGCATGCCCAGCGCAATGTCCAACACACTATTGACCTCACAAAGTCTAGCATCTGCTAAAGGCACCAAGATCCTTGGAGGCAAGGGATTGACAGCCACAGTAGTGTTCCTATGCTTAAGGGGAACACGGGAAAGGGTTCAGGGAAATGCCACTGGGTCCTTGTACGTCATCGGAGAGGAGGGCCCAGAGGAGAGTCAGGCATGCACAAGAAAGGACTCTCTGGTAATTGGGGCGGGAGGCACTGGGGAGGTGGGGAGGGAAGAGTGAGGGGAGGGGGAGCAGGGAATTTGGGGGGAGGAGAAGGGAGGGAGGGAACTGGTGTACCTATTAAGTTTGTATGAGCTGAAATAATAATAATAAATGTATTAAATTAAAAAAAAGAAAGAAATCAGTATTGGGCACTGTGTGCACATGTGGATAACTTTTGGAAGCCAGCTCTCTCTTCCCACCATCTGGACTTCTGAGACTAGAACTCAGGTCACTAGGTTTGCTACTGGGCCATCTTGCAAGGTCCAGCCAGCCTAGTTTACACAGCAGTGAACAAGAGATCCTGTCTCAACAATGTGGAAACCAAGAACTGATGCCTAAGATTGTCCTGTGACCTTTATACAAGCTCCATGCCATACATGTCTGCATTTACACACACATGCACAGTGAATATGTATAAACACAAATCACATGTGTGTGCGCACACATACACACATACACGCATACACGCATACACATATACATCAATGAATCAGACAGTTGAGTCACAAAACCCTTAGCATTTACAAAAATCATTGCGTACAATGATTCTATAAAGGCCTCTTAGCAGATATTTCCTTTTGGATGAGCAAGTGCATGTCTGGAGACAATTAATTGCTTGAGAACAAAGTTGCGAGGTGGGGGAGGGGAAGCAGAGGTGTTATGCATTCAAATGTTTGGTGCTATAGCTATGATTAGATGATGACTAGCAGAAATGGAATCAAGAACATCTCAAATTACTGTGTGGAAATAAAGAAACGTGTCTCAGTCACCCGAATCTGAGATGTAGCTCCCATTGTTTGCTAGCTGCACTTGTGTGTGTGCCTGTGAAAGAGCTTGGTGTGGAAGTTCAAGGAGACTGGCATCCACACGCACCCGAGGCCTGCTTCCATCTACTTCAGGCCTTAAGTGCTCCTTTCTACCAAGACCTTAAATACTCCCTTTCCCCACAAGGATCCTCAGGAATAACTGTTTACTGACCCATCCTGGTTTCTTGGGGAGGGGTCAGTGAGGACAGAAATAGGAAATTTCTCCCACACTCATCGCTGAATCTGAACAGGACTGTACTTCCAGTTGCAGATAAACTAATGTCTTCAGCCATTAAGATTCCTATCCGCATTGTTGAGCCTTTTGCGACTTCTAAATTCACTATTGCAGTTCACCTGCATGGTTGCTGATAAAATCACCATTGAACGGCTTAAGAGAACAAGGAGTTTATCCAGTTACAGTCTCAGTCCAGCTTGACAGGAGAGCTCACACCAACACCAGGGCCAGGGAACTGTTGGTCACACCATCTTCACATAACAGCCGACAGAGGGATGATCCTTACTTGCCAGACCAGCACGTCTGGCCAAGTGTACACAAGGATGCCCCCTTTCACCAATGGTCCCCTCCATTTTATTCACCTGCCCTGGGATGAGTCCCACCCACCATGGGCTGGGCCTTCCCCATCCACTAGACAATGTCCTGTGCGGGTTTGTTCTGGACTTAACTACTAATTCTCTACAAATGTGTCCAGAGTTCAAACCCTCAACTGTCAAGTGGATCCCTATGCCTAACTATGATATGCATAGAATGGGGAGAAAGAGACAACTCCAAAGACAAGACTTGCTGAGACAAGCCCTTTCTAGGAGCTCAAGACTTAGCAAATGATGACACAGGGTGCGCAGTTAAATTTGAATTTTAGATAATCACTGAATAGCTTTTTTGAGGATATGTAAGTTCCAGATATTATATGAGGTATATGTACACTGGAAGTGATTCCTTGTTCATCTAAAATTGAAATTTGGCATCTTGTCTCTTCCCTAGCAAGTCAGTCAGTCCTTGAGGATGGACAGCTGTCTCACCTACCCCAGAATAAATGTGCACTTTGCATTTATTCACTTTTGACTGACTGCAGAGTTGCACCGCCATGGTGAGAGTCAGAGGTGGGCACTACGAAATAGCAAACATGCCTACATTTCCCAGCATCTTCTGTGTTAAGGATAATCACAGCTGACTTTTGAGGAACTTTTGAGTTTGTGGCAGCAAACACCAGGCTGGATTGAGGTATGAATTTCTGTGGCCTCGCTCCAAAGCTCAAGTGGAGACAGTGGGAAGTGCTCCAGAGAGAGGCCAGAGCTAGTTCTAGAATCTGCCAACACTTGGTCCTTATGAACTTGCTGCCTTACAAGATTTTATTCCAGTCTGCCCCACACCATCAAACACAGGAGGCCTCTGTCAGTTATACCTCTTTTGCTTTTCTGTGGTTGGAGGGGGATTCCATGACAAAAAAAGCAACTTAAGGGAGAAAGGGGTTTATCGTGGCTTGCAGTTCACGGGCACGGCCCGTCATGGCGGAGAAGCCATGGCGGCAGGAGCTCAGAGTGCATTCACGGTCGAGGAGGAGGACGTGATGGATGCTTGTGTCAGCTCACTTTTTCCTCTTCATACAGTCCTAGGATCTCAATCCAAGGGAGGGTGTCACCCCCATGAGTGGGTCTTCAGACCCTAGGTACCCAAATCAAGGGAACCCCTCACAGGCATGGCCCAGAGTCCTTGTCCAGATGCTTCTAGAGCTCATCAAGTGGACCAACTGATACAACAGCATCCCATAAACAAGAAGGCAAGTCAGGTGGGGGTCTGCTTCCTGGTTCAGAAATGGTGGCTACTTGCTGTGTCCTGATGTGGTAGAAGGAAACAGGAAAGTTCCCCTGGGCCCTTTTATGAGGACACAAATCCCACTTTTTTAAAGTTTATTTTAAACTTTATTCATTCATTCATTATGTGTGTGTGTGTGTGTGTGTGTGTGTGTGTGTGTGTGTGTGTGTGTATCAGAGGATACATGTGTGCCCTGTGTAAGACCAAGGGTGACTTCAGGAATCATCCTGGATTGCTTCTAACTCCTTCTTACTTTACACTGGGATTTTCCAGGCTCCACACACAAGGGCCAGAAAGTGCAGCTACCGCCATTTCTGCCCAGTGTTTTTTACATGGTACCTGGGATCTGAACTCAGGACCTTCTGCTTGCAAGGCAGAGTCTTAACCACTGAGCCATCTCTCCAGCCCACAAATCCCATTCTTGTCCCAGGACCTAAACCCTTCCCCACAGTCACACTGAGTATTATCACATCACATACATATATCTGAATGAATGCAAACATTCTGTTTATAGCTCGACACACCTTCTTTAGGGACAAATGGTTACTGATTCATACGAGGGTATCTCAAGTAGATGTTGTTTACTTTTGTCCTCAAAAAGAGCTAGCCTGAGCTAGCATTGAAGCACTCTCTTTCCATGACTTTGTAATAATGCAAAGTCCTCAAGCAAGTTGGTTTCACTCACACAAATCTCAAGGGTCTGTGCTTCTCAGCCGTGGTGGGAAGATGGTAGGAATACCCTCCAGGTTTGCTTGGTAGATCAGAGCAGAGAGGCAGAGTGCTCAGCATGGATTAGTATATGCTCAATAAATGTTGCCCTATCAGCCCTCAGTCAGGGACAGGGAAGGGCATGAGACTAGAACAAGTTTCCAGTCCAACAAAGCTGCCCATGTGCTAGTGCTCGTTTCTCAAAAGAACCAAGCAGAGGACTCAAACTCTCCCTGTGTTCTCTGACCAAGGAAGGAAGAAATCAGCTAGTTCCTAACTCTAGGCTCCAGGTCGGAGCCTTGGTAACTCACTCTGTTCTGACAAACAGAAGCAGACCAGGGGCATCACCTAGAAATGCTGACTTAGCCTAGAAGGAAGTATAAGGGAGAGAAACATCACTGTACTTACTGCCTTTGGCTCTGTAGTTCATGAGCTGCCCACCTGAGAAAGCGAAAAGCCAGCTCTTTTAGAAGCAGACATTTATTTTTATCAAGAATGAGAGGTATTTCTTACTGTGGATATTTATCCTCTAAAGCAACCCAGCATCCACATCATCCCTTCATGCCTTTATCCACTCCACTTATCATTTATTCAGTATCCTCTCTGGACAAGGTGCTGATCTAGGAACTGGGGCTTTAGCAAGGAAGAGCAGACCGAAATCCTCACTCTTAGTGAGCTCAGATCCTAGTGGGGAAATACAGCCAGTAAACAGTGCAGCTTCTGAATTAAATACTGAAAAAAATGCAAGTGTTACAGGGGTGCGTGTGTGTGTGTGTGTGTGTGTGTGTGTGTGTGTGTGTGTGTGAGAGAGAGAGAGAGAGAGAGAGAGAGAGAGAGAGAGAGAGAGAAAGCACTAGAAGAAAGCAGAATAGCAGACAATAGAAAGGAGTTTTCTACAGGTACAGAACAGTTGGTTGACTGTCCTTAACAGGCTGCAGACAGGAGCTTAGTCACTGGTGCGTCTCTCCAGGACTTGGAATCTAAACTGTGGGTATAAACACAGCCACCCTCAAAGACGTATAGCCAAGGCAACCTCCCCGTACAGTTACAGAATGACAAGTAATGAGCACAGGCCCATTCATGGGACACCCCATACAGCCCGGCCTGCAAACCAAGTCCAGGCTAGGCCTGCTCTCCTCCATTTCCTACTTTTTTCCTGAACCAGCGGTCGCTCTTCTATTCCTTGCCATTCTGTGTGTCATGCGCAACCAGACCAGCACGCTCCTGTCGGAGGAAACAATTCACTAAGGTATATGCGTTGTAATTTAAGAGAGTTCTCTACTCTCACAAAGCCAGCGTTATTAAAACATGCCAGGGAGACATTATCAACCCACAACAGTCCCCCTTTCCCTAGAACACTTTCCCAGAGAGATGACATGGATATGGGGGAAAAGATTTTTTTTTCCTTGTTATTTGCTCTGGGTAAAGAGTAGCAGAGAAGAACTGAGTATGGCCTGGGTTGGGCTGAGTCTTGGGACACACGCTGAAAGCAGGCAGCTCGGGTAGGTGCCAGGAGACCTGCTTGGGTACTTGAAGTCTCTTGTGACTGCGTAATGGGTCATCTTATGCAGAGTGATGAAGTGATCATTTCACCAACCCCCGCCCCACCCTAGGAACCAAGTTACGCATTTTCCCCATCACTGTTAAGCAAAGAAAGCCGAGTAGGATGGGTGTGTGCAATGAAAAGGGAGTCAATCTCCTTCCACCATGGGATTTCTCAGCAGGTAAATATTGATCGCATTTTCCCAGTGCCTGGAGTCATTATTTCTCACATGACTGCCTGCTCCTAGCTATGAATTCTCCTCCTTGTCTCTGTGGTCATGATTGAGAGAGGAGGAAATTTTCCCCAAAAAGAGGGTGACAGAAAGGCATTTTCTAATTATGAGTATTTAATTCGCCTTCCCAATCCTGATGTCCTCAGGAAATATGGCAAGTGTCCATCCTGTAGATAACTCTTGACTTGCTCCCACCCGCCTCGTGGAAAGGACAGAACACCAGGCGTGACCAGAAGGCAGACGCAGGCTGAAATCTGGAGTGTCGTGGAGAACGCCAGGTCCCTGGTGCTGTTGGTTTTCAGGTTAAATGACTGATGTAGCCTCGGAGACCTGCGGGGTGGCAGAGGTATCAGGGATAATAAGATGGAAGACGTGTAATCTTAGAATTGGCAGGGACTAGTGATTAAACCTTCAGACTCAAGCCCAGGGTTGACACTATTACCAGCATGCTGCAAGCACCCGCTGCCTCATCCTGCCTTCAGCGGAAGTTTCACTGCAGACAAGACAGAGCCATGATGCCCACAGATGTCTCCCCTGACCTTCATGGCTAGAAGGGAGACATAGAAATTGAGAATGCTGGCCGCAAACTCATAAGCAAAGCCTCCAATGCAGTGGCCAAGTGGCCGCCAAGCTCAAGTGCTCACAGTCAAGCCACAAAGAAGCAGAACTTGGTGGAGAAATGGCCCGGCCTGGGGCTTGGGTCCCACTGAGCACGCAGAAGCACACGGCTCAGCCCTGGGATGGCAGAGCGTCAGGCTTGATTCACGCACCCCATCTGCTTCTGGGTGACTTCCAGAGACATCAGCTCCTCCACACTTCCAGCTTACCCTTTGCACCGAGCATCTACTCCTGTATCCAGGAAAAAAAAAAAAATCCCCAAGAAAACAACTACGAACATTCAAAGCACGCAACCTCGAAGCACGCAGGGAAGACAGCATCTGCTCCCACACCCAGAGCTATAGTCGAAGCTCCACTCATGTGTGGATACACATGTAATAGCCTAGGATGGCCAAAAGAACTTTAATGTGCGACTTCTAAAGAAAAGCTACTACTTCAGCCACAGGAAGTTCTCGTCTTTTCATGTGACACATGACAAAGTAAGGCCTTCCCTTCCTGCCTTACGGGATATTGGTGAGCACAGCTATGCCATCCCAGCTTCGGTCAGTGGTCAAAGGGATTGTGTGTGGTGCCATGCGTCCTTCATCAACACCCCCTCTCATGACACCCTCCTGAACCTCCCACGCCCTCCTCTACGCGCGCAGCCTTCAATGACTTCAGCAAAGGTGGTCTTCGCGTGGGTATATTTCTTTGCTTGAGAAACTTGCTCCCACCAGCAGCACAGCTCCTGCCATCCCTCTCACTCGCCTTGTTCGGTCCAGTCCATCCCAGAAGGGCTTGTCTTGGTGCCAGCAACACGCCCTGGAAGCCTGACTGGATGGTGTGATACCGAAGTTGAAGCTGCCATACTTTCGAGTTACAGATGTATTGGAAGAGAACACTCAGGCTTACAAAGCAACAAATCCATCAGAAGAATGGAAAATGGGCATGTTTTGGGGCTTCTCGGGTTTGTGTAAGAGTTCCTTCTGAACAAACATTTCAGGCTCATGTTTAAAACAAGAATGTTTACCTAGGAGCCAGTGAGGTTGTCAGCATGTGGGAATACTTGATTGCAGGCCTAATGATCTGAGTTCTGTCCTCAAGTCCCGCAAGGTGGCAGGTAAGAAACAACTCCTGAAAGCATGCACACAGGTGCACACATTAGATGATAGATAGCTAGATGATGGATAGAGAGATAGATAGACAGACAGACAGACAGACAGATAATAGACAGATACACAGATACATAGATAGATAGATAATAGATAGATAGATAGATAGATAGGTAGACAGATAGATAGATAGATAGACAGATACATAGACAGATACATAGATAGATACATAGATACACAAATACAAAGACAGACAGACAGACAGACAGATAGATAGATAGACAGATAGACAGATAGACAGATACGTAGACAGATACATAGATAGATACATAGATACACAAATACAAAGACAGGCAGACAGACAGATAGATAGACAGACAGACAGATACATACATACATTGATAGATACATAGATAGATAATAGAAAGATACACAGATACATCGATAGATAGATAAATAGATAGACAGACAGACAGATACATAGATAGATACACAAATACAAAGACAGGCAGGCAGGCAGACAGACAGGCAGACAGACAGACAGACAGACAGACAGATAGATAGACAGACAGACAAACAGATACATACATACATAGATTGATAGGTACATAGATACACAGATAGATAGATAGATAGATAGATAGATAGATAGATAGATAGATAGATAGATAGATAGATAGACAGACAGATAGATAGATGATAGAGAGATAGATAGATGATAGAGAGATAGATGATAGAGAGATAGATAGATGATAGAGAGATAGATGATAGAGAGATAGATAGATACATAGATATATAGATAGATACCAGATACATAGATAGTTATATAAGAGGGAAGAAGGAAAGAACATAAGGTAAACCAGGAAAGAAAGTAAATAAACTAAGCATCTGAAATTAGATGACTAGTTTTATGCAAATATATGTGATATGGGATACTAACCTGCTCCATCATGGAAAATGAGGATACATATGAGTCATTATTAACATGGCATGTTAGTGACCTGAAGAATGGAATAGTGTATTCAATACTGTAATTTTCTGCAGGTGCCTACAAGTGGGATCTTAAATGAACTGTTTTTTTTTTCTTGACTCTGTGTCATCTAAGTTTTGTACATCAAATTTAATAAAAAAGAAAGGTTGGCAGAGTTTGATTCTAAAGAAAAAAAATACAATGATTTTGACACATTCAGTCATTCAAACAAGTTTCCTTTTTAATACTCTGTATTTTTTCCCCCTTGGTTGAGGGGAGGAAGTTGCATAACTGCAATAGAACACAGGGACACAGAGCCAGCCTGCAGAGGGGAAACCAGTGCATGGTTCTTTCCTTCCGCTGTCCTTCTCCTTGACCTGCATCTTAGCCTGGAGGACTCCCTCTCCAACCCCCACCCTCTCCCTACACAGTTTCTTGGCATTTCAAATTTCAATTCAATCAAGCCAGGAAGGAAACACAGAAAATTAAACTTCAAACGAAGAGGCACTCCATCCTTTATACTCACTGATAATCCTCCAAGGTTACAGTTAATTTGAGGCACCCCAGTTACTTTCTTCCGGTTTCCCTGTCAGATCTGTCCCAAAGAGTTAAAGAAGAGAGAGAGAGAGAGAGAGAGACCAGGACATCCAGAACCAAAAAGAGATAAGCATATGTTTATGCAAGCTGAAAAATCGTCCTATATGGAACAGAGTCAAAATAAATCAATAAAAGCAGTTTCAGACATGCACTATAGAGAAAGAGTGCTAATTACTGGTATTACCATTGATATCTATTCATTTGAGACTTTTGTTCGGCAGAGGCAATGGCTTGGTCCTGTTATATAACCAAAATCAAGAGAATTTACAAAGAATGGAAAGGGGAAAAAAAACATTTTCAGCTGAACCTCAGACAAAAGGATTGAAGGAAAATGAAACAAGTGATATTTCTGGGGATTTATGAAGACAAATCAGCTCAGGAATAGGAGGAACCTGCCTGGTTTCATCCGGACATCATCCATCCCCCCAGAGTGGGGTTTTCTGCAAATACATTTCAAGTTCAGGAGAGCCCAAATGGAGATCTTCTTCCCTCATACCCCAGAGACTTGCTTCCTTGTCAGAAACTTGTTCTGCTCTTCTTTGAGTGCTCTGAAAAATATGTATAAACCATACTTTCTCCCTTAAAGCAGGGACTCTGCAGGCCCAAGATGCACCTCTGTCCCAATGTGCCGGAAACATCCAGTAGTTTCCTGAAGGTTCTGAGCACACACCTGTGCTCATATGCAGAGTACACAGAATGTCGCCTTATGGAAATGTGTGCATGTGCATCTCTGTCAGACACTCCCTCGGCCCACAGCTGGGCAGGGAAAGGAACCCACACAGGTGTTCCCAACAGCAGAATTATGAACCATCGTGAGGGTAATAAGAACTAAGATGCTAAGGAACATGAAGTGACCCTAATTTCATGCAATTGCCTAAAAGCCTAGATAGGGGTGTGTGTGTGTGTGTGTGTGTGTGTGTGTGTATAATTCAACAATGGAGAAAACTCTAAACAAAGACCAAATCTACATTTGTGCAACTTAGCATCAAGTTGCCACGTGGTGGCCCAGTCAGAGAGCAACAAACAGGAGAAACCCCATGTGACCCCAGAGACAAGGGCATCAGAGGCATCTGCAGCAAACTGTGCCATGACTCCTATTTTGCAAAATTTTCTCATCTCCCCAAAAAGGAAAGCCCTACAGACACTATCCATAATTACTTTCTGTTCATTTCCTTTAGCCCCGAATTCTCTCTTTATGGATTTTTCTATCCCACCTACTGAATAAATGGGATCTCACTGTATGAAATCTGTCCCTGGCTTAGTTCCTTTAGCATAATGCTTTCAAGGTTCATTCTCTTTGTTCATGTAACAGTACTTTATTCCTTTATGTGGTCGAATAATATTCCATCATGTAGATATGCCACACTTTCTGTCTATTCCTATGGTAATCATTTGAGTTGTTTCCAACTTAGACCATTACGAATAGTGTTGCTATGAGCATTCAGGGGTTTTGAATACCTATTTCCAATTCTCTTTTGTATATTCCTAAGAATGTATATTCCTAAGAATGAATGATCTGATGACTTTGTTCAAACCTGTAAAATCTCACCTGAAATAACTTTGTTCCTGAAGATCTTCAGAATATTTATTAAGAAAATCCACGCAATGTTCGTGATAATCAAATGTAGCTTAGATTTGTCAAGATGATCATGCATATTCTGTATAGATCTCACAATATCACAGCCAGAAGTTCACAAACAATTTAATTTACAGGAAAGAAACCAAGGAAAACTGGCTCTGTGGCTTGCACAGCAGAATAGCTTGTGCCTTCTCTCTCGCACGGCAACTTTCCTGCCTCATTGTGAGGGGTAAAGAAGTGAATGTACAAGTGTTTCTGAAGCAATCAGAAGGGTCAGTTCTCCAGAAAGGTCCTTAAAAGCTCTGTGGGGTCTTACTAATGGTCTCTGATCACATGTCCATCCATGAAACAAACATCGAGGGCATGAACGCAGAGCACCCTGACGGATGCGAATGTGGCTACTTCTGAAAGGAGAAACATTGTCTAAATGTTTTCTACCCAAATGAAGGGGAGAAATTATTGCTGTTGCTGCTCAAAAATCAAACAAGAATCCAGAGAGATGGTTCAGTCACTGAAGCATTAGACACGAAAGCATGAAGACCTGAGTTCAGGTTCCCAGGACACACGTAAGAAATCCAGCTACTGATGTGCATAACAACTCTAACCCCAGCACCGGGGAGTCAGAGGCAGAAGGACCGTGAAGCTCACAGGCCAGTTAAGTCTAACCAAATCCTCGAGCTCCATGTTCAGTGAGAAACCCTGTCTCAAAAAGTAATGTGGCTGAGGAAGACCCCCCCCAACATCAACCTCTGCCCTACATACACACACACACACACACACACACACACACATGCCAACACACACATGTGTATACTCCCATGAACACATATGCACGCACACACAATCAAAATGGTATTAACAGAAGAAGAGATAGAATATGAAAGATAGAATTAAGATGTGTCCACCTCACCAAGAGAGCAACAGAATAGTTAACTGTCTTTGGCCGTCACAGGGAAAGGTGTGACTGACGACATTCAACATTTGATAATGTTTAACATGTGACAGCCCTTTCAGAGTACAGGTGAGCCCCACTGCATGGATGAAAAACTGAAGTGCAGAGAATTTAAGTAACATGCCAAGCATGCTGTTAGAAAGGGGCTGAGCTGGGATTTGAACCCATGTGTCTCCAATATCAAAGCTCCTGTGTTTTCCTCTATTCCATGCTGGTGCTTTACTGACTAGCAGGCACCGGACATGATATTTTAATGAATGTCTCAATCAATATCCGTGGTCTGGATACCAAGGTCTGTATAATCACCTATGTAGATGCATGCATACAGTTTCCCAGGGGTGCGACTGAATGCATGTAGCATCTCCCATCACGTGGCATGAAATCACAGCAAGACCTCTTTCTCTGTCCTCAGTGGGAGCACAAGCTGAGCTCCTCGCCAGCCAATGGATCTCCAGAAGCGGTCAGAACTCCGCTTGTGCACTTTCTCCATGGCACGGTAAGTTTGGTCATCTCCTCGAAGTGTGTGGTACTTAAACAGCATTGCCAAGCTCTCGGCTCCTTCGAAAACGGGACTTGAGTTGTTGATCCATGTTGCTTCTCTAGAATATCAAAAACATTTTCTCCCTAAATCGGGGATGACTGTTGGGAGGCGGCAGTGACTGATGTTTCCACACTGGGGTGAGATATCAGCTCTGCTGTAAACACAGTACCTTGTCTCCCTCCTCTGTCTGAGCTTGGAAGGGGAAGGAACCTTTACAGTGCTCCCTTAATGGGATTGCAGCTCTATTTTTCCTGCATGTTGCATCTCAAGGGATCTTTGTCAGTGGTATACTGACAATCCAGCTTCTCTGGGCTCCCTAGATGCTGGGGGAAAAGATGACCACACAGTTTGCCTCCGATGACACTTTGTGATTGTGCATAAAGCTGTCTGTCTGGCTAAAGTGATGTATGAGACCTAGTGCCTCAAAACTATGCCTGGTGTGTCCCTGTCCTGGTGATATTGTGTATGCATACATGAGATAAGAAATCAGGGCTGGGGAAATGGCTCAGTAAACTGCTTGGCTTGCAAGCTGCAGAACCAACTTTGACCCTTGAAACTCATGTAAAATGCCAGGTGTGCAAGCAGGCAGTTACAATCCCTACACCGGGAGGTGGCTGTCCCTGGGGCACCCTCTCTAGTCAGTCAAGCCTGTCTGGTGAGCTCCAGGCTTATGAGATAGCCTGGCTCAACAGAGCTGGATAGAATCCCTGGGGATAACCCCTAAAGCATCCTCTGGCTTACACACACACACACACACACACACACACACACACACACACACACACACACCATTTATAAAAAGTAAGAACCAAATTTGATCACTCACACACTCAAGACTACCATTTTCTCCTAGAGGAAAAAAAATTACCAAGTCAACTTGCTTTCCATTAGCTATTTTATAACTCTCCATCTTCATAATTTCTATATGCTCTTCTTTCTCTGAAATCTCCTTCCCCCTTATCACTGCTTAGCCAAATGCATTCTTCAGTTGCCTTCAGAAACCTCTTTCATCTCACAGTGATTTCACTCTCCAGTGGCATCTTGGCAGCACGGTCCGTGTGACAATTAATCACAGGCGTCTTGGCAGCACTGTCTGCATTCTTCAACTGAACCTTTTCTACTCTTCACATTTTTCTTTGTCAGGGTCCTGGCCCCAGTTTTAACCTCACCCTAACTTAGAGGAAAATGGATTCGTAGAGGACAAACCAAACAATTAGGAGGATCCCTCCCCGCCTCTCCCTTGAACCACCCCTCCCTCCCCAAACACTCAGGAGGTGATGAATCTCTCTTGATGTTCCAAAATACAGCATGTGCTCACTGCAGATAACAAGGGTTCTGGAGGTCTTGGAAAATTATTCCACACATTACAAGAAGCTCAACCAAGCAGGAACTAGCCAATGACTCACTAATAGCAAACACATGAGCCTTGTTTCAGGTTAACCACTTTATCTGACTTAAACTATAAAAAATGAAGATTCTTCAGGAGCTTGGTTGAGAAGTCCCGCTGCTGACTCTTAACTGAGTGCAGTTAGCATTGATTCTATTCATACGCGCTGACCCCTGACTTAGTCCGACTTTAGCTAAAAATGCCTTCTGAACAAAGTGCTAGCAGTCTTAGGGAAAGGGGTACATAAAAGAATACACTCTGGACTCACAATGCTGGGTTGGAGGCCCAGATCCACCACATAGAGAGAACTACTTAATATCGGCCGGGCACACTAGTGCCAGGCACTAAAGTTCAGCCCAGTCCCTGACACATCATAAGTTCCTGGCAAATGCAGCTGTTTATAGTTATGGTTCTATCATGGGTCCTTAAACACCCATGAAGTAGTTAAAACAAGGAACTAAACGTTACCCTTAATTATACCCTCCATTTGCAAGAATAGCAAGATGGGCAATACCTTCTGCAGTAATTCATACTGGATCCAAATCCTCCCATGTGATATTAAGCAATTCACTTAAAACTGCAGAGACATTTTTCCTGATTGGCAAATTGGACCAATCATCGGCAGTTTAGAGTCTAACCTAGATATATGCAGATATCTGGATTAAACAAGGTGTGTAGTAAACAGTAATCACTGTGCTAGAGAGCAGAAGAGGATATCAATATCTGTGCTCACATATCATGGGCAAGTGAAAGTTGGATGTGCATTTTAAGGGCACCTAGTAGGCGGTTGGTTCTTCACCCTGGGAGAGACATTTCTCTGGAAAGGTTTGGTGGAATCCCGTTGATCAGTGAGGTGATTAAGTCTTTCTTCATGCACTCACTTTATTTGCCACACAAAGATGTCTTCTGCACATGGCATAGCCACCGAACACATGAACTAGCTGCAGCTGTGGTCATCTGTCCACGACTGGGGCTCCATCACCATTTTATCATGGACAGGGGAGGGTCTATGATGGATAGATGCAGGTCTTCACTTGACAGTAAAGGGCTGAAATCTCCAGGCAGATTTGTAAAGAATTAGCAGTTAAGGCGAGCCCTGAGCAAGCCTGCAGGAAATTGCCTAATTGATGGAAAGATCCGACCCTTGTGGGTGAGACCATGCCCTGGCAGGAGGATAAGATGGGGAAGCTGGTTCAATAAATTGGCATCCGTCAGCATATTCGGACAGACTTGCAAGTGGGATTTTCACCTCTCTCAGCAATGAATATGGAGAGCCAGTTCTCTGGACTCCTGGGGTCTATATTAACTCTTCTGTCAAGCTGGAGAGAACTGTAACAGGACAAGGATAAAACCCCTAGCTCCACTGAACTGTTTAGTTGTTGCAGTTCGCCTGCATGGTTGCTGATAAATCACAATCAAACAGCTTAAGGGAACAGGGAGTTTATTTTTTTTAAACATTTTTTATTATCTCCGCTCATACAAGCTTAATAGGTACACTGGTTCCCTCCCTCCCTCCTCCTCCCCCCAACCCCTCTGCTCACCCTCCCCTCACCCCTCCCTCCCCACCCTCCAGTGTCTCCCCTCCCCCAATCCCCGGAGAATCCTTTAATGTGCATGCCAAACTCTCCTCTGGGTCCTCCTCTCTGATGACATACAAGGACCAGCAGCATTTCCCTGAACCCTTTCCTGTGTTCCCCTTAAGCATAGGAACACTATTTTGGCTGTCAATCCCTTGCCTCCAAGGATCTTGGTGCTTTTAGCAAATGCTAGACTTTGTGGGGTCAATAGTGTGTTGGACATTGCGCAGAGCATGCAAAGTCCAATTATGATTGCTTTGGCCCTAACTTGTGTGGAGTATCTTGCATATCATTGCTCCTCCCATCCTTGTGCTCTTACCATCTTACCGCTCCCTCTTCCCCAAATGTCCCTGAGCTTCAGGATGGAGAGAGATTAGGCTGGCCTAGTTCTAGGTGGTTGATATAGTCTCTGAAGTTCTGGATTATGGTTTGTTGATTTTCTTTTGCAGTTTTGCTGCTCCTGCAATGCCCTTCACTCCATCCTGATGGGTATTGTATGTCACCCCCTGGCCAGAGATAAAAAGCTGTTAAACTAGAGTCTTGTTATAAGAGTATATTCAAAAGTAGGAAACCACAGTGAGGGAGGGGTCAATCACCCATTTGGAAAATGGTACACTTGCAAGTGTACACAAGGATGCAATCTCTCAACCAGCTCTCTGTGTTTTATTTCAGGGTCTAATCCCACCCACCTTGGGCTGGGCCTTCCTCTTCAGCTAGACAATCTCCTGCAGGTTTGCTCTGGGGTTAACTCAACCATTAATTCTCTACACATGTGCCCAGAGCTCAAACCCTCAATGGTCAAGTTGACACTTGTGCCTAACTATGACATTGGTCATGAACTTATTGCAGCAGACAAGCAAACTTCCACAGGCCCATGAGACCCCACCTTTCCCTGAGGGACAGTTAAGCACTGTTTGGGGGAGGGAGGTCATTTCTTTGAGCCGGTGTCACCTCTGCTAAATTGTCCTTGCTCCAGTGAATAACTTCCCATCCATGCTGGTTATAGCAATAGTTTTAAGTGTCAAATTGACAAATGAGAACTGAGCCTTGAAGCACACCAGTGAAGACTTATTTAGTTAAGATAACCTCTGACCAAACCTGTGGGAGATTATCTAGCTGATCTGGGAAGACCAAGTTCTCAATGGTTGGGATCATACCCTGCACGGGTGATAAGGCAGAGATCCAGTTGGGATTTGGCAAACTCGCAAGCTAGAAGAGTATGGCTCCTTTTTATCTCTTCCTGTGATATGATGTGGTCATGGCCCTTTATCCCTGTGATAATCTGATTGCCATGATGATCAACTACAACCCAGAATCATAAGCATGAATAAAATGTCCTTGTTCCCCCTAAATTGTTTGGGTCACAGATTCATTGCAGCAACAAGAAAATAAAGCACTGGGACAAAAAAACCATAAACTCAGAGTGTCATACACATTACATGCACACATGTGTGGACACCACACACACACATGTATACCACACACACACACACACCACATGCACATACTACATATACACCACACACACATCACCCACCACCATCACGTGCAGATACAAATACATACTATGCACACATATGCATACCACATACATACTACATATACACCACACACATCACATGCCATGTGCATATACAAATACATATCACATGCACACCTGCACACTGCACGTGTACATATATACCATATGCACATGCACACCACATATATACTACATATATACCACACACACATATCACATACCACACACACACAAATGTATACCACACAATGCACATGCATGCCATACACATACATGTATGCCACATACACACATGCATATCACATGTGCATACTACACATACACTACACACATACATCATATACACCATGTATACACACCATACACCATATATGCACATACAAATACATAACACACACACATGCACACCACACACGTACCTGTGAACACAGACACAGCAGGAAAGTGGGGGGGAACTTATGGGGAAGAAAGACTTCAGCAAGAGAACGGAGAAGGTTGAGAGGGGGCATGGAAGGAAAATGCCAAAAATTCATTACATAAATATATGAAATTGTCAAACAATTAAAAATGAATAAAGGAATTTTGTGAAAAGAAATTCTAACTGTGCCTGTATACATTATCTTACTGTAGCACATGGGATGCACAGGCCGAAATAGCACTCAAAGCTAGACATTATTTTATCTGGAAAATTATCTTAATTGTGCTCAGTGTCCAGCACATTGAATTATGTACTTGAGTCATACTCCTGCTTGTTCGCATAGCTCTGGAGAAACTTGGAGACTATAAAAAAATACATTTTTAGATGCTAACGCCTGGTGTTGTTCCATGCAAGCAAACCCTCCTGAGGTGCCTTCCCTGGAATCCAGGTCTTTGGAAATTCAAGGAAGAATCAGTCACTGAGCTTCATTATTTTAAGGAAATCTTAATTGAGACCATTAAAGCAATGGAAAAAATGAGTTCAAAAAGACGTTGCTTATTTGCAGATGATGGGCCAAGTGCAAAACTGGTAAGGGCTGTTAAGAATACAGCACCATTTGCCCACTATGGCATTGTGATAGTTAATCCTGGGCATCAACTTGACACACCTGGCATTAACTAGAATCAGCTGAGATCACCTGAAGAGATTATCTGGATAATACAAAGGCCAGTTCTAGATCCTATTGGAACCTCTCTAGATCTCAATGGAACTTCCCAGAGGCGGACCAAATAAAAGGAACCACAGAACAAGAGACTGGGAAGAAAAAGAGAGACTCTCCAGGAATCCTCCAGCCTTCAGCCTTGTGAATAGGAGTGACTTAGCCTGCCAGCTTCAGCCACCAGCCATGTCTCCTCTGCCATAGAAGTCGGTTTCTCCCCTCTGGAGCTGTAAGCTGAATAAATCCTCCTTTCTCCCTTAAGTTGTTTGACTTTGGGTGCTCTCTCACAGCAACAGTTAAGAATATCCATTACAGGGGCTGGAGAGGTGGCTCAGGGATTAAGCCTCTGCCTTGCAGGCAGAAGGTCCTGAGTTCGGATCCTAGACCTCACGTATAGATGCGGGGCAGAAGTGGGGGCGGCCTGCGTTTCTGGTCCTGGTAGGGCGGAGCCTGTGAATCCCGGGGCAGAGTAAACAAGGAGGAGGTGGAGGTGTCCATGGTGGTTCCCGAATTCGTCCGTGGTTCTACACACACACACACATACATACATACACATGCGCACACACACATACATAAATAATAAATAATAATAAAATTAAAAAAAAGAATATCCATTACAGGCATCCACTCGTCTATCGGCATGACCTCAGAGTGAACTTCCCACACGCTTTCAGGTGACTTCAGACCAAGTCCCCACAGGTCGCTCTGTTCCATTGTGAAAAACTATGTCGCCAGGAATCATGGCAGGTCTCACTTCCCACAGCTGCTTTGCTCTCAGAGATGTTGCCCAAGCAGAAGCAGGACTATGAGCCGTGAGTTTCAAATGCCCTGAACACCAGGGAGGGGAGAGATATGCTTTTGGGGGGTGAGGGGTGGTTTCTCCCCCAAATATCTTCTTCTCTGTTCAACACCCTGAAGGTAGCTGGATGCTTCAAAGCATGTTTTGAGAAAGTGACGCCCTGCATGCGATCTGCTAATAAAACATCAGCACCGGTTTCCAAGTTAGAAGAAGCAGATGATACAGTTTGAGGAGTGTACGAACAGGTCAAGTATCAAACAATCCTGGGTCCATGTTCTGGCAGGCACCACAACTGTAAATTAGGAGTCATAGCACCTAGCTCCAGGGCTGTGTGCAGTCGGACACGTTAGCTGTTTAAAGTGTGTATGCCAGACCGATAATACCACATGTCCAGCAAATGTTTACTATAAGCATCCTAAGGCATATGACATGTATGGCACCATTTAATATCACAGATAGGAAGCAGAGCTGCTCTCTCATGTCTGCTTTGATGCTAAGGAAACTGAGACATAAAGCGCAGAAGGAGACCAAGGATGGGGATGCACACTTGTAGCCCAGCACTAGAGAGCAGAGGCAGGAGAGCCATGAGTTTAGAGCCAGTCTGGGCTACAGCGCAAGTTCCAGGATGGCCTGAGCTACATAACATGACCTTGTTTAAGAAAGGAAGGGAGGGAGGGAGGCAAAAGGAGGGAAGAAAGAGAGAGAGAGAGAGAGAGAAGAGAGAGAGAAAGAAGAAGAAGAAAGAAGAAAGAAAGAAAGAAAGAAAGAAGGAAAGAAGAACGAAGAAGAAAGAAGAAAGACAGAGAGAAAGGAAGGAAGGAAAGAAGGAAGGAAGGAAGGAAGGAAGGAAGGAAGGAAGGAAGGAAGGAAGGAAGGAAGGAAGGAAGAGGAAAGGGAATTTTTCTTGTCTTTGACAGCAAAGAAGTTTGAAAACCCTTAATTAAAGCTTAGGTCAGTCTATGTCAAACACAGTCATCAACTATTAATGCAAAAAAAAAAAAAAAAAAGCCCATGTCCTTTGTGTTCCCTGACCCCAGATACGCAACCCTCACTGAAAAATAGTTTTGGCCACATCAATGAGGAAGGGGAGAGCTGCTCTGATCTCCATATTCCAAAACAAAAAAACAATTATTAAAAATTTATTAAAATTTAACTCCATGTAATCAAATCACCTTAGGGCACAAGGGCAAAACTCAAGAAAAATACTTCTATGTTCCCAAAATTGCAATTGGAAAATAATGTATTTTCATAAAAGTTAATACCCTAGGGAATAGGACTCTGCCCCTCCACTGGACAGCTTTGAAGAGCGGAAGGCTCGCACTGGCCAGGGCACCTCCTGTCACATGAGGTACCAGAGGTGACGGGTCTGATCACTGCATGCTACCACAGAACTCTGAAGGAAGGGGGTACTATCCCCGCCTTGCAAAGGCACAGAGAACGTGGAAGTTAAGTATCTTGCCTGGGTGACTTGAAGGGCCCCAGGTTTAAATAAATACAGCGCCACCTCAGGGCCGCCAGTGCTAGAGTCCCACATGGGATCTGTACCCCAAGAGATGATCTAAGAGTAGATCTCGTCTGTCCGCTAGACTTCTGGAGACAGCGTTCCTTGACACAAGCGCAGATGAAGGGCTTTGGGGTCATCATGAAGACCAGAGTGGGTATGAAGCTGAGACATGGAAACCCGTTCCCAGAAGCACCCACCTCCTTTCACAGGATCTAGAAGCGTCTTTCTCATCTTTGTGAAGCAACCTGATCTTTGTAACTCCCCAGCTCCTCCCTCCCTGGGCTTTGCCTAAATGTGATGTTCTCTCTTCTTGAGATGAGTGTGTGTGTGTGTGTGTGTGTGTGTGTGTGTGTGTGTGTGTGTGTGAAAGGGCACTTTGTGTGCCTGTGGAAGCCCAAGAGTGACTTCAGAAATCACCCTGGATTTTACTGCCTCCTCTTTGCTTTGCTCTGGAGTTCCCAGGCTCCATCTTCTTGAATCGCTGCCATTTCTGTCAGGTGCTTTTACCTGGGATCCAGGATCCAAACTGAGGTCTTTCTGCTTTCGAGGCAGAGGCTTAACCCCTGAGCCATCTCTCCAGTCCTCTCCCGGGATCTTTACACCCACAGAAACCCCAGCACTCTGAACATGAGCTTTACTTGCAAAGAGACACACGTGAGGGTTTCCCAGCGCACAGACAGACAGATCTTGCTGGCCACACCATACCTGTGGTAAGGGTTACAGAATGACTGACAGCCAGGCTATAGTTACATAATTTCCCATGCTGGGAGAAATGCCACATCAGCGCCTTCTGAGTAAACCTGCTTTCTTGTGAGTTATTATTAAGTTGGCTCTAGAAATTCATTCTGGCCTAAAGCCTGGTGTGCAGAATATTGTTTTTATATCATGCTTCTTTCAAGAACACAGATCAGTCCTTTCCAACATTCGCCAAACTAAAACATTTCCTTTTTTTTTGTAATTAAAATAGCTGTATGTATACAAATCCGGGATGACCCCTTCTATACTAGGATTTTGCAAAGGTGCTTTTAGAAGGGAAAAGATATTAAATGAGTAACCATACAAAACTCTGCTTCTACCTGGATGTAGCAAACTGGTAGGAGTTTCACTTCCACTCTAAGTGGAAAGAGGAGATATATTTCAAAGTTCATAACTCTTTTGAGACTTAAGAAAGAGATTTTAGAGTTAGGGACCAAGGTGGCCAAGGGAGTTATAGCTTTAGCCTTAAAGTGGGGCAGAATTAGAACAGAGGACAGAGCTTAAGTTCAGAGTAGACAAGTGAGAGGCTGTCTCAAAAAGTAAATAAGTAAATAAAAATAAAAAAACATATTCACTCCATGCATTCCATCATATCAGCAGACTACAGATGTAAATCTACTGATACTACCAATGGAGTAAAGAGGGGAAAAACGATCCAAGATAACTGGTTATTAAAAGATACTTTTTGAAGACATGTTGGGGGTAGGGACCTACAGGTAGTATCACTCTGCTATGGGAAGTCTAAACACTACTCCCCAAGATGAGGAACAAGGAACAAGCAATGGATTCCACTTTCCTCAGTCCTACTTAACAAATTATAAGAGGTCCTGGCCAAAGGAACAAAGCAAGAAAAAAAAAAAAAAAAAAGGAAAACATATTCAGCAAAGTACAAATGATCTTTCTCTAATGCCTTTCAGAATGCCACAAGCTTTTGACTCAGAATTCCAGGTTAAATATTCTGACTCCACTTCTACTAGTCAAACAGAATCAAAGCGTCTTCTCTCCCCCAAAACTGCTGTCTTATTTATCTTCCACATAGAGGTCCCAATTACCATACAACTGTTATTCGTTATTAAGCAAAAATGGACTTGTGCATTCATTTACTCCTATAGACCCAAAACTCAGACTCAGACTTGAATAGAAAGTGAAAAGTTTCTTACATTAAGCTCCCCAGGAACATACACTTGTGTGCAAATGACCTGTTAAAGCATTTCCATGGGAGCAAGGAAGAGAAAGGGGAAGTGAAGCCAAACAAAAGTGAAACTTGAGGTGACCCAGCCCCATGGGCTTGAAGGATGAAATACAAGTTATATCTCAGAGTTAGCCTAGGCCAAAACAAAACAGTTGGGCCTCCAAAATGCAATATTTGGTTCATGGCCACGGAGAGGAAATTCCCAGACACTTAACTTTATAAGCTCCAATTACCCAAGACTGGTTGTCAAAAGAGTTGTAGGTGTGAGGTATTACAAATGAAGGCAAACTTCAAACCCAGGATGACACAAAAATGGAAGTGGATCTTGGCAGGGTACCAGCATTGAATCTGAGCCAAAGCTCTTTGCAAACATTACTTAATTCTCACCACACCCATAAATATGGACATTGCCACGCCCATATTCTCCTTCAGCCCCGAAAAAGAACTTTAGAACATAGCTGCTATTAGGTTCTTTCTAGCTCGCTCAGTGGTCAGAGTTGGATTTAAATTAGGATCTCTTAGACCTCTGCTAAGTTTGTTACCCTTTTTCTCCATTTATGCATCCCTCCTCCTCTTCCTCTTTCTCAATGGTGCATTAAGTTAGGCACCCAGGTGCATTAAGTTAGGCACCCAGGCCCCTCCTGCTGTCACTGTGGATGACTACAGCTTTGTAAGCAGCTACCCTGTTATTACAGTTCCTCTTCTGTTGCTGTGAGAAAATATTCTGACCCAGGCAACGCAAGGCAAAAAGGGTTTATTGTTTGGTTACAGTTCCAGAGGAGATACAGTCCAATTCTGGCGGGAAATACATGGCAGTCGAAGCTGTAGGCTGGCTGCCACCTTGCAGCCACCAGGAGGCAGAGAGCGAGAGAAGGGAGAAGGAGGAAGTGACGCCAGGCTGCCAATCTCAAGAGTGCCCCAAGTGACACACTTCTGAAGGTCACATTAGCTTCCCAAACAGCACCACCAACAGGAGACCAAGGCATAAAACAAATGAGTCTGGGGCTGGAGAGGTGGCTCAGGGGTTAAGCCTCTGTCTTGCAGGCGGAAGGTCCTGAGTTCGGATCCCAGATCCCACGTATAGACTGCCAGGCGGAAGCGGGGGCGGCCTGCGCTTCTGGTCCTGGTAGGGCGGAGCCTGTGAATCCTGGGGCAGAAGGAGGTGGAGGCGTCCATGGTGGTTCGCGAATTCGTCCGTGGTTCTACACATACACAGACACACACACGCGCACGCACAGACACACGCACATGTGCACAGTTGAATAAATAATAATAATAATAATAAAATTTAAAAAAAAAAACAAATGAGTCTGGGAGACACTCAACATTCAAGCCATGATACCCCGCCACAACATTATTGCTGCCCAATCCCAGCTAGGTAAACTCAGTTCCTTATGTCCCTGGGCCTGATCTTAACAATTCTCTTCTCTTTTCTCACTGTGGCATTGCCTTGCCAAGTGGTACAGAGCTTTCTGACTCCCTTCTAGTCACAGCCAGAGGAAGATTCCACACTGTCCATTTGAAAACTGCATTTCTCTCTCTCTCTCTCTCTCTCTCTCTCTCTCTCTCTCCCATGTCTTTGGATGATCACCCCCAAGCACCCCAGAAAGATGGAGGGCCTTGGTGAAGATTCTTCATCATGTGCAATGAGCAGAGGAATTTGTTCGTTAGATATACGGTCAGCAGTATCATTTGGAACTGAAGTCAAGCAGAGTTTGAGGGGAGTGCCCATGCTGTGTCAGACAAGCTTCACTGGACAGAAGAGAGCAATGTGAGAGTTAATCCTGGGAGTCAACTTAGCTGCACCTGGCATTAACTAAGAGCAGCCGTCAGAACACCTGAAGAGATTATCCAGATCAGTACAATTGCAATATGAAGACCAGTCCTAGATCTGACTGGAACCTCCCTAGATCTGATTGGACCTGCCCAGTAGCAGGCCAGATAAAAGGAACCATAAAACAGAAGACTTAGAAGAAGAAAGACTCCAGGATGTCTGCAGTGAGGTAGCTGCCTCCAGCTTCAGCCACCAGCCATGTCACCTCCACCATGAAAGACTGTTTCTCCCCTCTGGAACTGTAAGCTGAATAAATCTCCCTTTTTCCTTTAAATTGATTGACTTTGAATGCTCTCTCACAGCAACACACAAGAATAACTGCTACAGTCAGAGACTCCTAAGAGTCTTCTTGGGGAGTTGTAACAAAGTAATAACAAAGAGGGATAAGTATCTTGTGTCATCAGGAAAACTGAAATGATACCACCTTAGGGCATCTTAGCAAGTAACAAAAATAGTTAGCAACCACTGAGAGTAAACAAATACCATGTGCTTTTTCTTACTTGTATTACACACCCTCTTGATCATCACATATCCTCATAGAAAGAATATTTTATAATCTCACCTCACACACAAAGAAAACAATGCTCAGAAGATGTGAGCAATTCACCTAGACTATAGAAGGTTTAGTCAAGAGTTGACTTGCCAGACTCTATAAAAATTGAGGTCAGAATTAATAGTTATATTTAATCTGGTTGGATACCAATCTTCCAACTCCAGCTTACAGCACAGACTGGCTTTGCAACCCTACTATTTGCTGTGGCTGTGTATACAAACTATCACCAGATGGGCGAGTTTAAAAACAGCCACTTACCATCTCATGGTTCTGGAGGTCAAAAGTCCAAAGCTGAGTGTGACAGCAGTTGCTCTTTCATGGAACCATGGGACAGGCAGCATCAGGTTTCTTGCCTGGGTTTCAGTGACGACCAACAATCCACATTCCTGGACTTGCTGAAGCGTCGGCCCTGGACCACCTCCACCTCCTCATAGAGGTCTCCCTGTGTGCATCCCCGGCCATTCTGTACAGTGCATAGAAACACCTCCCCTGTGACCTTATGAAGTTGATGACTTCTGCAACGACTCCATTTTCAGATAAATTCCCATTCTGAGTTACTTGATGTTAGCACTTGAACACACAAATTCCGCAGGCAGAGGTGCAATTTAATCCATAATCGTTAGCAACTCTTCTCTACGCCTCATCTGTCAAATGAAACTACTATGGGATTGCAAGAGCTGAAAAATAAACTTATACAAAGCCTTCAAGAGAGTCAGCAGACCATCTTCAGAATAGACTGTCAGACAGTCTCTCTCTGTCTCTGTCTCTCTGTCTCTCTTTCTCTCTCTCTCTTTCCTCTGTGTGTGTGTGTGTGTGTGTGTGTGTGTGTGTGTGTGTGTGTGTTAGATTATCAGGCTTCTATATTTTTAAAGAGTTGGGAAAAAACAAAGAAAAATATTCCAAAACATGAAATTTGAATTTCAGTGCCCATCCATAAAGTTTTAGCCGAATTTAGCCACACTGTTTGCATAGCCACCAAGAGCTGCCTGAACCTTGCAGTGGGGGAAGTGAATACTTGCAGTTGTCACAGATACCACACGGACACTGAAGCTGAACGATCTACTGTCTGTATTGACCACCGATCCAGGAGTCACATGGTAGTTTGGATATAACATGTAGCTCACAGGTTCCTGCACTGGACTCTCCGCCTGAACCTGGTGGTGCTGCTTAAAAACACTGCAGAACCTTGGGAGGCGGAGCTCACTGGAGGGAATGAGTCATAGGCGGCAGATGAGAGGCAGGTTTGAGGGTTCATAGCCCATGTGCTTCCTATTCTTCCAGTGTGACAAGATGGGGAGTCCCAGCCTCACCTCCAACCCGGACTCTGGCGCTGCCTGTCACCACCCCGTCCCTCAAACCATGAGCTACAATGCATCCTTCTCCAAGTTGTTGTTATCAGTCCTGTTACAGCAACAAGAAAAGCAACCTGGTATTTATAATTATAAATGAGTGACATGGTAATATATTAATGTTGACTAATGTTCATGTCACAGTCACTGTGGGTTGTCATTAAATTCATGACCAAACAGCTTGAGGGGAAACAAAAGGTTTTATTCTGGCTTATGATTGCCCAGTTACAATCTTAGTCCAGTGTGGCAGAAGAGTTCACACCAATACCAGAAGCTGAGAGAACTGGCCATGTCATATCCCTAGGGCCGCTGAGAGGGGGGCAAGCCTTACTTGCCAACCAGCGTGTCTGTCCAAGTGTACCAAAGAATGCCAGCGGCTTTCCATCTCATCCACCTACACAGAGAAACTGCCACTCACCCTGGGTGAGGTCTTCCCTCACCAGTTAGGCAATCTCCTGCAGGCATGCTCAGGGCTTAACTCAACTACTACGTCTTTACAAATACACCCAGCACTCAAGCCTTCAGTGTCAAGTTGACACCTTGTAGCTATCACACATTACATCGACATGCGTGCATTAATGTTAACTGCACTGGTGTTCATGCTAACTACATTGCTTTTGTCACACTTCCCTTTCTGTCGCTGTGGAGGAGGTCCCGCACTTCTGCAACGCTCTTAGTAGGAAGGATGGAGGCCACGCCCACGGACAGCCCCCTATGTGCTGAGGCCACGCCCACGGGCAGCCAGCCCCTCCCCCGTGTCCTGAGGCCACGCCCACAGGCAGCCAGCCCCTGCATCTGAGGCTCCCTGTCCCCTGAGTCTTCCTCTGAATTGTCTGGCTTCTCCGCCTTGCTCAAAGTTGCCCTGCAGGCTGAGTCAGACCTGGGCCCACGAGCTCACAGCTTCCCCCACTGTCTGAGCAACTCCCCTCACAAACTCTTCTCCCCTCCCCCAGCAGGCCCAAAGGGGAGCACTTCCGACCCCTGAACGAACTCCAGGGCTTTTTCTCCCTTTCCTTCACGCAGCAGGTGGCATCCCAAGCTCCACATTGCCCGAAAAGCAGAAACACAGAAAACCAGGCAAACTTGGGAAACGAGCATCCTGGGAAGAAGATGGGTGCGCGCATTTTTCTCACCCGCTAAAATAAGTGATGCTCCCGTTCTCTGACATGGCTTATCTGGGATACCCAAGAAGAAAGGGGTAGAAGACACAGGTGAGCATAACGCACCATGCAGGAGTGTTTGGGGAGGGAGAAAGAGCGAGTGAGGGGGAGAGAGAGAGAGGATGTTTCTGTGTTGGTCAGCAAAGTACAGAAGCAGAGGGAAAGAAAACCACAGTTCAGATGAGGAGAGGCCGGCAGTTCCTTGGAATGGTTTGCAGAGCAGAGAGCGACATCGTCAAAGGGACCACAATTGTTCTGGCACGACGTACTCGCAGCTTTGTATCAGATGTCATTTTGTGTCCTCTTCGAAATCGGGAGGATTTAGGAATAAAAGCGAGTCACAAGCAGATTAAAGTCTTTAACTCCTAATTAAAGGTCTTTTTATCCAGCCACAGGCATTCAGTCTGGAAATCTTTCAGCCAAACCTCCCCAGCACCACTGAGGAGGGACGAGAAAAATCTAAAAATAAGTCAGTGGCAGGCGCAGCCCCTCTGGGGTCAGACTGTGGTCCCGGAGGAGGGCACAGCTGTAGTTCTGCTGCTGGGCCAGTGGGCTGCAGTCACGGGGGGGATGGAGATGTCTCCTCACAGGAACCCGGCGGGAGGAGACGCTCCCCACAGTAGGTCTGTGTTTTATAAATTCTGCTCGCGGGTGCGTGCCTATGAGTGTGCGTATGTGTGTGTATGTGTGTGTATGTGTATTGTCTGTCTGTCTCTGTGTATTTATGTGTCTTTCTGTCTCTGTCTTTCACTCTCTCTCATCTCTCTGTCTCTGTCTCTCTGTCTCTCTGTGTCTCCGTCTCTGTCTTTCTCATCTCTTTGTCTCTGTCTCTGTCTCTGTCTTTGTCTCTCTCCCTCTCCTTCCCCCTCTCCTTCCCATCCCTGACTCTGAGATATCCAGCTTAATGGACAGAATGATTACCAGCTTCTTTGCCCCCCCCCTCAGGGAACAGACAGCTTTTGTTGGACTTCCCCAGCCCAGAGCATGAGTCAACAGAAAGCGTCTTCTTGGAACTGTATATTCATTCCTTTGGTCCTGCTCCTCTACAGAACCTGATTGATAGGTCAGGTCTGATGGTCAGGTCCTGCATCCCTCTGACTATGACCGAGGTGGAGCATCTCATTGGGCATTTTGTAATTATTGTTTTTGGAAAGTGTCTATTCACCTTATATAACCAAGACTAACAGAATTTAATCTGCTGTCAGGCACCACTCTATCAGCCCTGTGAAAGAGGCTCTGTTGCTATCCCAATTTTAGAAATGAAGGAACTAGTTAAAGTGATTTGCCCATGGTAAAATCCACAATACAAACAATACCAAATGCTGGAGAGGATGTGGAGAGAGGGGAACTCTCCTACATTGCTGGTGGGAATGCAGGCTCATACAGCCACTCTGGCGAGCCAGTCTGGAGATTCTTAAAGAAATTAAAGATTGAAATGCCATATGACCCTGCTATCCCACTTTTGGGAATAACCCCCCATGCAGCAGAGGTTCACCTCGATAGCACAAGCACGACCATGTTCATAGCAGCACTGTTTACAATAGCAAAGACATGGAATCAACCCAAATGTCCAACAGTTGATGAGTGGATAAGGAAACTGTGGTACATCTATACAATGGAGTACTACTCAGCCATCAAAAATGATGAATTATTGGAATTTGCTGGGAAATGGATGTCATTAGAAACAATTATATTAAGTGAAGTATCCCAAACCCAGAAAATTAAGCGCCATATGTACTCCCTAATAGGTGGCTCCTAGTACCAAACTCACCCAGCCCACCTTGAGACATTCAAAGGTAAACCTATGTAATACAGTAATTGCAAGGATTATGAACAGAAGGGATGGGGTTGGAGGGCCACACCAGAAACAAGGAGAGAGGGGACCATGTTACAGCAGAGAAAATAAGTCCTCCATCAAGGAATGCAAGTAAGTAATGTGACACCTGGTTAAGTTCACAGATGTTCATTCCTGATCATTTACAACTGAGGGGGTATGATCTCACCAGAAGGGGAGGGCATATAGTCTGGCAGATAAAAAGTAACCATTTTGCAAATGGATGATTGACCCCTCCCTCATTGTGGTTTCCTACTTTTATTACATCTACCCTTGAATGTGCTATTATAACAAGACTCCAGTTTAACAGCTTTTTGTCTCTAGCCAGGGGGTGACATACAGTGCCCATCACGATGGAGTGAAGGGCATTGCAGGAGCAGCAAAACTGCAAAAGAAAATCAACAAACCACAATCCAGAACTTCAGAGACTCTATATCAACCACCTAGAACTAGGCCAGCCTAATCTCTCCCCATCCTGAAGCTCAGGGAAATTTGCGGAAGAGGGGGCGGTAAGAGTGTAAGAGCAAAAGGATGGGAGGAGCAATGATTTGCAAGATACTCCACACAAGTTAGGGCTGAAGCAATCATAATTGGACTTTGCATGCCCTGCACAATGTCCAACACACTATTGACCTCACAAAGTCTAGCATCTGCTAAAGGCACCAAGATCCTTGGAGGCAAGGGATTGACAGCCACAGTAGTGTTCCTATGCTTAAGGGAACACGAGAAAGGGTTCAGGGAAATGCCACTGGGTCCTTGTAAGTCATCGGAGAGAAGGACCCAGAGGAGAGTCAGGCATGCACAATTAAGGACTCTCTGGGAATTGGGGGGGGGGGGGCACTGGGGGATGGGGAGGGAGGGGTGAGGGAGGGGAAACAGGGGGTTCGGGGGGAGGAGGAGGGAGGGAGGGAACTGGTGTACCTAATAAGTTTGTATGAGTGGAAATGATAAAGAATGTATATAATAAAATAAAAAAAGTGATTTGCCCATGGTCACTGTCATGGTTAGGCACAGGTGTCAACTTGACAGTTGAGGGGTTGTGCTCTGGACACAGTTGTAGAAAATTAGTAGTTGAATTAAGCCCAGAGCAAACCTACAGGAGATTGTCTAGTGGATGAGGCAGACCCAGCCCATGGTGGGTGGGATTAGTCCCTGGACAGGTGAACACAATACAGGAAGCTGATTGAGGAAGTTGACATCCTTGTGTACACTTGGCCAGACATGCTGGTCTGGCAAGCTAGGATCATCCTTCTCTCAGCTGTTACATGGATAGTATGTGACCAATTCCCTCAGCCCTGGTGTTGGTGTGAGCTCTCCTGTCAGGCTGCACCAAGAACTGTAACCAGACAATCATAAGAGAATAAAACCCTTGTTCCCTTAAGTAGTTTGGTCATGGTTTTATCAGCAACCCTCAGCCTGACTGCAACAATCACACCTGTTTTTTTTTTTTTTTTTCCTGTTGGGTGGTTATCTTTATTGCATTGATTAAAAGGAACTCTTTATGTATAATGGCTGCTATCCTTTTGGATGGTGTATGGTTTGTGAGCATAATCTGACATATATATATTCACCATGTTGCCTCCAAGGACCCTTGTAGCATGTGCTCCATGAGCCGAGCCACACAGACGCTAATGTAAATGTATCCACCCGTACCCATATGTCATGTGTTGTACAGCCAAATGTCTCCTTTCCACAAAATCAGTGACTCTGAAATTCACATGTTTACTATCTGACATATATTCTATTTTTTTTTTTTTAGTTTTCAAATTTACTTTATTTCCACTCATACAAACTTAACAGGTACCCTGGTCCCCTCCCTCCCTTCACCTTCCTCCCTCCACCTCCCCCCGACCCCCCTGCTACCCCTTCCCCTCTCTCCTCTCTCCCTATCCCCCAGTGCCTCCCCCCCAAATCCCCAGAACTGTCCTTTAATGTGCATGCCAAACTCTCCTCTGGGTCCTCCTCTCTGATGAGGTGCAAAGACCCAGGGGCATTTCCCAGAACCCTTTCCTGTGTTCCTCTTAAGCTTAGGAACACTACTGTGACTGTCAGTCCCTAGCCTCCAAGGATCCTAGTGCCTTTAGTCCATGCTAGACTTTGTGGGGTCAATAATGTGTTGGACATAGCACAGGGCATGCAAAGTCCAAATATGATTGCTTCGGCCCTAACTTGTGTGGAGTATCTTGCATATCATTGCTCCTCCCAGCCTTGTGCTCTTACAATCTTACCTCCCCCTCTTCTGTGAATTTCCCTGAGCTTCAGGATGGGGAGAGATTAGGCTGGCCTAGTTCCAGGTGATTGATATAGAGTCTCTGATGTTCTGAATTATGGTTTGTTGATTTGTTTTTGGTTTTGCTGCTCCTGCAATGCCCTTGGCTCCATCCTGATGGATATTGGATGTCACCCCCTAGGTCACCGTGAGTCCCGGCTGGACTGCGCGCTCCCAGGTGGGTGGGGAAAGGGCCTGACATACATTCTAAGAGTCAGGGATCAAGGACTTAACCAGTTGGGGTTCTGGCTCAGGGACTCTCCTGAGGTTACGGGCAGTCTGGCAGCTAGAGGGCATGACAATCATCTCAAGACTCAGTTGAGCTGGAAAATCCACATCTCAGCTCAATCATGTGGTGTGAGGCAGTTTCCTATGAGATTTTTGCTTTCCATTTTCAAGTGTGATATGTGTATGGGTTCATGCCCGTGTGTGCATACGGGTGAGCACGCATGTGTGGGGATGCTCATGCAAGCGTGTGCACGTGGAGGCTCGAGGTTGGCATCAGGAACATCCTCCATCATTCTTTCATCTTATTCTTTTGAGGCTGCGTGTCTCTAATCAATCATAATAGGATGGGTAGTATAGCTAGTCAGCTTGCCCTAGGATTCACACGCTATCTGATTTCCAGGGCTGACACAGTAAGTGGACCACCATGCCTGCTTAATATTTTATGAAGGACCAAAGGATCTGAATTCCTGGTCTTTTTGTTGGTGCAACAAACACTTTAAACACTGACCCATTGCTCCAGTCCTTTGCTGGCTTTGGAGCAAAGGTAAGTTGCCCTCTACATAGGCCATTCTTCCATAAGAGGGCTAACAATACAGCAACTGGCTTCTCTCTTAGTGATCCAAGACAAGGAGAAAGAAAAGGATCAGTTGGGATGGGAGTTTAAGCTTTTATAGTTGAATGTAACATCATATCAATTCTGTACTTTGCTACTGCAAGACAGAAAAACAGGCAGAAAAATGGAATCCCCTTAGATGTCCACGTTAGGAGGCAAGGATCATTGTGGACAATCTTGAAGCCAGGCTACCACACTAGGTGTCCTCTTTTCTTCTCCTGTTGTATAAACATACCTCATTTATAGGTGTCAATCTGACAAGTGAAGGTGGACCCTGGACACATCATGATGACTTAGTGGCCAGGGCAAGCACTGAGCAAGCCCATGGGAGATTAATTATCTAATTGAAATGGAAGAGCCCAGCCCACGGTGGCAGGACCATTTCCCAAGCAGGTCTGTGAAATGGAGAGAGTTGGTTTAGTAGTTCAGCATACTACGGCGTGTTGGCATGCAGGCATTGTGAGAGAGCAAGTATGTCCCTCTCTTAGCTCTTTCTGTGAATATGGTTTGCCCAAATACCTCAAGTCATGAGCTTGGTATGAACTCTCCTCCAAGCTGGACTATGAACTCTAATCAAAATCACAAACAAGAACAACATCCTTCATTCTCCTAAGTTGTTTGGCTTTACGTTTATCAGCAATATGAGAACAAACTGCAATACCTCCTTGTGGCCATTCAATAACCAATGAGATCACAGACCCCTTCAAGAGTAACAACCGACATATGCAGTAGGCTAGTCATGTAGGTATATGTAAAGATACTCTGCAATGTATACACAATGACAAGATCACCTGATAATGCATCTCTGAGAACTTGTGCTGTCATTAAACACACACACGCACGCACGCACGCACGCGCACACACACACACACACACACACACACACACGCATGCATGTGCACACACACTGAACACTGAACGGCTTTTGGAAAGAAGAAACTCAGATTTGGAAACCTAAATCTCAAGTAACTAAAGTCACTGCCTTCCAATTCCCTAAACCCAAGATTTATATTGCAGGCACAGAAACCCTCTGGTTCTTTGTAAACGGGAAGAAGGTTTATTGAAAGGATGCTGGACAACCTAGAGAACCTCCAGCAGGCAGGAAGACTGAAGACTTGGAGGTGGCACAGTCAGGCGCAGCGTGAAAATTCCATGCTCAGAGCACATCCAGAGACCCCGCAGCTTGCATATGCCGCACCAGCAACAGCTGCTAGTCTACATTTACAGCCAGGATGCAAAGCAGCTGCCTCTGCCCACCAGAATCAATTCTGCATGGTCCAACTCTGTTGCCAGTTTGTGATTCCAAATCTCAAGCAGGAGCGTTGGACTCTCAGAGTCGCTTGATGAATTGCTCGTGGGTTTGCACCCTGAGTCTAAGGATGTCTGAGTCAACACGTTGAGGTTACCTGCCTCCAGCTCATCAATTGCAAGATTCCCTCCAACATAAGGATTTGGGGAATAGAGCAGCCAAAAGAAATGGCGAATCCCACTGTGCCTACTAAATCCAGACAATAAGGACCACAGTGGATCTGGCTAATGTGGAAAATATCTGACACACAGTATATCCAGGAATAGTCTGGTGCCCTCACTTTACAAAGGATAAAGTCAAAGCTCCCAAAAGTGGAGGGCATTGCATAACAGTAAGTGAATGACGAGAACCATCTCCTCCTCTTAGTTCCCACCTCCCCTTCACTTTCCTCA
Source organism: Typhlomys cinereus (assembly GCA_023101885.1). NCBI lineage: Eukaryota > Metazoa > Chordata > Mammalia > Rodentia > Platacanthomyidae > Typhlomys > Typhlomys cinereus. The sequence goes on along the minus strand of JALPQD010000299.1, from coordinate 250,654 downwards.
TCCCTGTGCGAGAACACATGACGGAAACGACACAGGAGAGGAAGGCTGTATTTTGGCTCACAGTCTGGTGGGGGAATGCAATACATCACAGCAAGGAAGACACCGCAGCTCAAGCTGCTCCATCTGTTCCTCTGAGGCCCTGTGACATGGTGTGGTCACATCTTGATGGATCATCAAGCAGAGAGAATGAGACCACTGCAGAGCTGCCCATCCCCAGGGTCACACCTCTACCAGGCCTCCCCAGAACAGTGCCCACAGCTGGGGTCCAGGCATTCCCCACACCTGAACCTGGGTATTGGTTGTATCCAAGCCAAAGCAATCACCAAGGACATTCTTAACACCTCAAGTCATATGCATGATTTTGGCAATTTGCAGAAGAGCCTAAATTCTTTCTTAGTAGCATACATTTTTTTAAACAAATGGAGTAGAACTCATTGTATCACAGAGGAAGCGAATAACTGCAATGAGATATGAAAATAGCTCCGATTTCCAACCGTGGCTATTGTAGGTTTTGTTCAACACACCATGGTTTGTTACCTTCATTCATAATTCAAGGAGTTCTAAAAAATTAGTTCAAGGCAGAAAAAAAAATATTTCTTATCCAAGTTGATCGATCCTTTATATTCTATCCTGGAATCCTTGGGGATTAGGGTGGTCAGTTTGGGTTAGGAACTCCCAAGTTATGCAACAGACATTCTGTCTGGCCCTCTGAATAGAGGAGAGAAGAACAGGGCCCATGAACCAACCAATGAAAGAAATTCACAATGAATGGGAGGCAGGGTAAGAGCCATAAGTTCTCTCTCTTATAGCTCTGTGTGTTTGTATGTGGAACACACGTGTGCAAGGATGTGCACATGCATGCATGTGTTTATCAGATAGGCCTGCAGTTACACATACAAGTAGGTCACATGGTACATGGTTGAATGGAAAAAATACATTACAGAAGAACATGTGACAACAGCTAACATTTGTAGCACATAGCAGAGAATCTGCAGACAGCTCACGAAACCCGCCAGGACTATTGATGCCATTGGTTTTATGATCTTGCATTATAGGTGAGTAAAGCGAAGAAGGAAAGATGGAAGATGAAGAGATAAAGCAACATTTCATCTGCAGAGTCGTGAACTGAAGGCTGTTGGGCTCCAAAGCTTCGCCACACATATCTTCTGTGGAAGCAAGTTTCATAAATAAAACATTTGAAATCCTGCATGTATATAAGTGCATTCTGGTATTTGCATGTCAAAGAAGCTGGAATATCATTTTGCCAAACCACTAAGTTATAATACCTCAGATGAGAAGGGAAGGAAAAGGGCAGAGGTGAGTTAGGATTTCATTGCTGAGGGTCCCAGGGAGACTGAAATGGTTTTTAGATGGATGAGCAGTGGTTTCATGTGTCGACCTGGGTGAGTCTCACAGCAGTGCTGAGTACAAAGAACATGTATCACAGGAAATAGCATCACAGTGTATAAAGTAAAATGATGCATTACCTGGGGATGCACACATGGTGAGTAAAAATATTATCCACGTGCACGAAGCTAACAATACAGACCAAGCTTGGGGACTAGGGAGGTGCCACAATGGGTAAGTGTTTACAGAACAAAGCTAACGACCTCTAGGACTCAGGCAAGGCCTGATGTGGTAGCATAATCTGTAATTCCAACACTCTGTGGCGAGATGGGAAGCAGAGACAGGAGACTTGAGGGAAGGCCACGGAGCAGCTACCCAGAGTACCCGGTGCAGTGGCAGCAATGACAAGACAGACCCTGTCTCAGGAAAGTGGAAGGCGAGAACCCACTCCAGAAAGCCATCAGTGTACACTATGGCACAAATACACCTGTGTACACACAATTTTAATGAATGAGTTAATTAGCTAATTATAAATAACTACAGTGACATCTTTTTTAAATTAAATAAAAATTATTTTTTAAAAAAATTCCAGGATTGAATCCAAGGGGAAAAGAACAGCATCTTCAACAAATGGTGCTGGCAAAACTGGATCTCCACATGCAGAAGATTAAAGCTGGACCCGTACTTGTCACCATGTACAAGACTTAATTCCAAATGGATCAAGGACCTCAATATAAAGCCAGAGACTATAAAAACCTTAGTTGAAAGGGTAGGGAACTCCCTGGAGCTGATTGGGCTAGGCCAACAGTTCCTAATCGGAAATCCAATAGCACAGTCAATACAACCAACATTCGACAGATGGGATCTTATGAAATTAAAGAGCTTCTGTTCAGATAAAGAGATTGTAACTCAAGCACAAAGGCAACCCACAGAATGGGAGAAAATCTTCACTAACCATATATCTGATAGAGTTCTATTATCCAGAGTGCACAAAGAACTTAGAAAACTAAACACCAAGGAAACAAATGGCCCAATTTAAAAATGGGCCTTGGGGGGTGCTGGAAAGGTGGCTCAGGGGTTAAGCCTCTGTGTTGCAGGCGAAAGGTCCTGAGTTCGGATCCTAGACCCCATGTATAGACGCTGGGCAGAAGTGGGGGCGGGCTGCGTTTCTGGTCCTGGTAGGGCGGAGCCTATGAATCCCAGGACAGAGTAAACAAGGAGGAGGTGGAGGCGTCCATGATGGTTCCCGAATTCGTCCGTGGTTCTACACACACACACACACACACACACACACACACACACGCACGCACGCACACACGCACAATTGAATAAATTTTTAAAAAGATTTTAAAAATGAGCCTTGGAACTTAAAAGAAACTTTACCAAGGATGAAATTAAAATGTCTAACAAATATCTAAAAAATGCTCCACATCCTTAGCCATCAGGGAAATGCAAATCAAAACCTCCCTGAGATATCATCTCACTCTGGTCAGGATGGCAAAAATTCACAATACAAACAACACCAAATGCTGGAGAGGATGTGGAGAGAGGGGAACTCTCCTACATTGCTGGTGGAACTGCAGGCTCATACAATGACCCAGCTATTTCACTTTTGGGAATAATCCCCCATACTGTTTACAATAGCAAAGTCATGGAATCAACTCAAATGTCCAACAGTTGACGAGTGGATAAGGAAAATGTGGTACATTTATACAATGGAATACTACTCAGCCATCAAAAATGATGAATTAATGCAATTTGCTGGGAAATGGATGGAATTAGAAACAATTGTATTGGGTGAAGTATCCCAGACACAGAAAATTAAGCGCCATATGTACTCCCTAATAGGTGGATCCTAGTACCAAACCCACTTAGAGACACATTCAAAGATAAATCTCTGTAATGCCTACAGTAATTGCAAAGATTATAAAAAAAGAGAAGGGGAAGGAGGGCCCCGCCAGAAACAAGGAGAGAGGGGATCATGCTACACCAGAGATAACAGGCCACCATCAAAGACTGCAAGTAAGTAATGAGACATCTGGTTAAGCTCACAGACTGTCCTTCCTGGTCACTTGCAACTGATGGGATATGATCTTACCAGAAAGGGAGGGCACACAGTCTGGCAGATAGAAGGTAACCGTTTTGCAATGGGAGACTGACCCACCCCTCACCACAGTCTCCTACTCTTATTCCATTTACCTTTGAATCTATCCTTATAATAAGACTCTATTTTAACAGCTTTTTATCTCTGGCCAGGGAGTGACATCCAATACCCATCAGAATGGAGCCAAGGGCATTGCAAGAGCAGCAAAACCGAAAAAAAATCAACAAACCATAATTCAGAACATCAGAGACTCTATATCAACCACCTGGAATCAGCCCTGCCTAATCTCTCCCCATCCTGAAGCTCAGGGAAATTTGCGGAAAAGGAGGCGGTAAGCTTGTAAGAGCACAAGGATGGGAGGAGTCATGATGTGCAAGATACTCCACACAAGTTAGGGCCGAAGCAATTATAACAGGACTCTGCATGATCTGCGCAATGACCAACATATCATTGACCCCTCAAAATCTAGCATGGACTAAAGGCACTAAGATCCTTAGAAGCAAGGGATTAACGGTCACAATAGTGTTCCTATGCTTAAGGGGAACACAAGAAAGAGTTCTAGGAAATGCCACTGAGTCCTTACACCTCATCAGAGAGGAGGACCCAGAGGAAAGTTTGATATACACATTAAAGGATGCTTCAGAGATGGGGGAGGGGGCACTGGGAGAAAGGGAGGGATGGGGGAAAGGAAGGGGAAAAAGGGGGAGGGAGCATGGAAGTCCAGGGAGGGGTGGAGGGAGGGAGGGGACAGGGGTACCTATTACGTTTGTATGATCGGAAAATTAATTAATTAATTAATTAATTAATTAATTTTTAAAATTCCAGGATTGGAGAGAAGGCTCAAAGATTAAACCTCTGCCTTACAAGTAGAAGGATATTAGGTCAGATCCCAGATCTCACATAAAAACTTCGGTCAGATATCACAGTGGGCTGCACTCCCGTCCCTGGAAGGCAGAGCCTGGGAAACCCCAGAGCAAAAGCAAAAAGAAGGGAAAGCACCCTTGGGTCTGCACAGGCATGCCCAGCTACCATTGATGCACGTATACACACATACATACATGTACACGAACACGCACACGCACATGTACCTGCACACACATGCAAAAAAGAAAGAAAGAAACTTAGGGAAAGAAATAGATGGATCAAGAAAAGGAACCAAGAGGTTCATTACATTGATTGTGTTTTATTTCTTAAGTAGTGGGGAGGGGGGACACCAGCTCCCTCTACATTCCAATATGCACGATCCTGTTTGAATCATCTCCATATTTTTGCATGTGTATGGTATATGCATATGTGTGCATGTGTGATGACAGGCATGCATGCGTGTGCACATATGTGTGTATGTGTGAAGATGGGCATGCATATGTGTGCACATGTGTTGCCGAATCCCCACCGGGCCAGCCGGGGAAAGGAGGGGGGATTCGGCAGGGGCCTCAGAGTTCAAGGCGAGGGGGTGAGAGACACGCGGGGTTACCACCCAGACCCCGGGAATCAGGTGAGAAGCAAGCAGTGGACAAGTTTGCTGCAGATTCGATTTATTCAGGAAGTGTTTGGGCTTCTATAGGGTCGGGGTCCAATCAGGTGTTGTCATCCCTCCGCTCCGGGGACAGCCACCAATCATTTAACTGTTTACTAGGTGTCCATTGCAGGGGTGGGTTAGATGGCCGCTTCCCATTGGTTGTCCATCCCTCTGCATGTCTGTATGTGTCCAGGCTTGTCCGTAGACGGGAGCCTGGCCTAGGACCTCCCTGAATCGGTAGTGCCACATACACCTGTATGTGTGAAGATGAGGGTGCATGCATATGCACATGAAAGTGGAGGCCAGAGTGACATCAGGCTTTTCAGTCGCCTCCACCTAACTTTTTGAGGCAGGGTCTCTCGCTCATGGAATCTGATGCACTGGCTGGCCAGCAAGCTCCTGTCTCTACCTCTCTCTGCCTTTAATCCCCAGTGCTGGTGTTACAGACATGTATCACACCCCTAGTTTCTTATATGGGTTCTGGGGCTCCAAACTCAGGTCTTCACAGTTATGTGGCAAGCACTTCACCTTGATGCCATGACCACAGCTTTGCTCATAATAATCATGATAGAGAAAAGATTGCTCTCAACAAACCATAATCCAGAATATCAGAGACTCTATATCAACTACCTGGAACTAGGCCAGCCTAATCTCTCCCCGTCCTGAAGCTCAGGGAAATTGGCAGAAGAGGGGATGGTAAGATTGTAAGAGCACAAGGATGGGTGGAGTAATGATATGCAGGATACTCCACACAAGTTAGGGCCGAAGCAATCATAATTGGACTTTGCATGCCCTGCGCAATGTCCAACACATTATTGACCCCACAAAGTCTAGCATGGGCTAAAGGCACTGGGATCCTTGGAGGCTAGGGACTGACAGTCACAGTAGTGTTCCTAAGCTTGAGGAGAACACAGGAAAGGGTTCTGGGAAATGCCCTTGGGTCCTTGCACCTCATTGGAGAGGAGGGCCCAGAGGAGAGTTTGACATGCACATTGAAGGATGCTCCCGGAATGGGAGGGGGAGGCACTGGGGGATGGGGAGGGAGGGGGGAGGGGAGGGGAGGGAGTGGAGGGAGGAAGGGAACCGGTATACCTTTTAAGTTTGTCTGAGTGGAAATAAAAAAAATAGTAAAAAAGAAATAGAAAAAAGAAAAGATTGCTCATAAGAAATCCCACACAGGAGCAACCACTCACATTTAACGTTTATGTCATTTGAATTTTTTATAATGTTGTCTTATCGTCTGAAATTTAGAAAAATGGGTATAAGAGGAGAAGGGGGACGCATTCTTGGGAGGGGTATGAGAAGGTTTCCGGGCAATGCTCTGTTCCATTAGCTGGCGTGATGGCTTCACCTGCTGTCTTGGTGACACTTATGGTCTTCATTTGTGTGATTATTTTCGCTTTTCTGAACACGCACTATGCATCAGGATTATAGATGCAGTAAGACATTATTATCATGAATATACAAAAGGGGCTGCATGTCTAAGACATTTAAAGAAAAATTCCAGGCTCTTGGTTTTCAGCTGGTAACCACACCATCCCAGTAGGTGTGTAGTCTACTGATGCAGCTGCAGACACCAGACGAAGCCACAGTGCTAAATTCAAGATCATTTAACACGAATCTCCGCGCATACCTCAGCCTGTAATATCCTGTGTGGGGTGACTTTTGTCAGACAGCTGCCTGCATCACAGGAGTGAAGAAAAACACCACCATCTGGCAAAGCTCTTAAGTACAGGAGCCCGAGGCAAACAGGAAGAAAAAGGAGATTCTGTGATACCCGAGACACAGCCATGATTTCAGGAAGATGGCTTCCTGGTGCCTTTAGTAATCTGCCCATCAGCCTCTCCTTGGGAATGGGAAGGATTTCTAAAGAGGAAGACACTAGTTTTATAAGTAGGAGAGAGGTAGAGAGGGGTTAAAGGAGAGGGAGAGAATTGCATTGTAAGGAAGAGCTGTCATCTGGACATGAGCCATCTAGTGCTGTATAACAAATAGCCCCAAATCTCAGAATCCTAAAACAACAAAAATTCATTTTTTCTTCTCAGTAAGTTGTAGGGTAGTAGAGCTGACCAGGGTGAGTCTCAGCTGGTCTTGACTGTGCTAGCGACTAACTGGGACATCGCTCGTGTGTCTGGCAAATGACTTGGTGTGAGCTGATGCCTGAGATGATGAGGTCATATGTCTGTCATCACCCAGGAGCCTAGTGCAGGTTTTCCTTAGAATGCTTGGGCAGGGCTCCAAGAGAAGGGACGTATGTCAGACATCTTAAGGCCTTAACTTACAATATAGTCACATCATCGCTTGTACCAAATTCTGCTAATCAATGTAACTCACAAGCCCAGAGTCAAAGGGTAAGAGAGTAGACTTTCCCACTTGGTGGACGCCACTGCTGGGTTATGTGACAGGATAATTGGATGCAAGTGTTGCTGGGGAAATTAGGGTCTCTTGATCAGGTCCTCAGACTCCTTAATAAGTGGATTTAGAAACAGAGTTAGAAAATAAAGCAACAGCTTAAGGATCACTTAAATGGAGCTTAAGAAAGAAAAATGATAGGACCGCTGTATATCCGACAGACAGGAGGCCTCCTGACAGCTGCCAATCCTGAGGGGCGGAAAACCCTGGCAGCTGTCAGAAGGTGGTAAATAAGCAGCAAGAGCATGTTCAGACTTTGGAACTGAAAGGGTGTAGAAAACAGAATTAGAAGAAAAGGAAAAGGAAGTTGCACCTTAAGCGCTACACACTGAAAGCTCTCTGGCATCTGTCTCTACCCTGTACCCTGAGGAGGTAACTTCTTGGTAGAAGCAGTACGAGACCTTCTTAAGAGAACAACTATTCCTATCTCTTTAGCATGCTTTCACAGGTGAATCAGGTTTCTTAGGGGGTGGGCTCCTGGCTAGATGATTGGCAGGCCTAGATGGATTAACGTAAGGGGGAGGAGCGTGTTCTAGTAGACACGTTCTAGGATTCAGACTCTCCTAGTGTTACCAGGGAAACAGGAGGTAGAATTTATCCTTGACTTCCAAGTGTGCCGATGCTTAATGCAAGGGGTGAAAGACTGGAACGTTTTTGCAATTGCATAGCACATCCTTGCTACAATAACTCCCTGTGTGACGTCGACAAAGTAACTTCTGGGAGTTTTAGTGGCAATCTATATCTGTGAAACAAAAACACTGAAATAGGCCAGGGTTTGGTGATCTGACTTGCACAAGAGTCCCCCAAACACAGACCTGTAAGTTTAGACTCGGGGATGGGGGATACTGGGAGGTGCTATAGACCTTATGGGAAGTCCTTAATGTCACTGCAGAACATTCCCCTGAAAGGGATTCATTCTCTTCTTCTCCTCCTTGTCTTCCTCCTCCTCTCCTCTTCCTCCTTCTCTTTCTCCATCCCTCCTCTCTTTCCTGCATCAAGATGTGACCATTTGCAGCACACATTCTTTCATGATATGCAGCCTTCCCGTGACACCCAAATAGGCAGGGTTACCCAGTCTTGACCTTGAATCTCCACAACCATGAATCAAAATAGACTTGTCTTTATTTCATTGATAACATTTATCAGGTTTCTGTTGTTGCTATGGAAAACTGAGTACTACAGTCAACCTGCGAAGACCACCTGATGGCCTGTTGAAGTTGAGTTTAACTGGTACGCAGCCATGCCTGCTCACTGACACCCACTCTGGTTGTACTTGTGCCTCAGCAGCAGAGCTGAGTAGCTTCATCAGGTGACCATGAGCCCCAAAGCTGAAGCTATTTACTCTCTGGCCTTTCCCAGGAGGGGCTTCCTGACCCCAGCAGCAAAGGTCGTCAGGATCCACCCATTGCCTGTTCTACGTCTCCCACAGCTGGTACCACCATTTAAATGCCTCAAGCACTATGCTGAGGCTCTATTAGTCAGCACCAGTTTGGGCAAGTTGCACCTCACTTCATCCTTACATTGACAAGTGTGGCACTCTTTCCTCACAAGGCTGTTGCAGATTCAATTTGCTGAACAAATGTCTGGTTTGAAGGACACCAGGGCCAACCTGTCTTGTGTTGGGGTCTATAGTGGGATGGAATCCTGGGGCCTTTCTTGTACATGCCAGGCAAGCATTCTCCCACTAAGCTGGGTCTCCAGGCCACACAACTCTGTCTTCTGAAGAGAAAAAAGCAGAGGTCCAGAGAGGACAGTCAACATTCTACCCATCCCACACCCGACCTGCTGAGTTCTATACCCTGAGCATGAGTTTTCCATTTGCTGTGTGTGTGTTTGTATATATATGTATTTGTATGTGTTTACATATACATATGTATGTGTATGTGAGCATGTGTGCATAGATGCATGCATGTGTGTATGAGCATATGTGCATGGATGCACACATGTATGTGTGTGCAAGTGCATGGTGTGAGGGGGCATGCATGCATGTGTGTGTGCATGGTGTGGGGGACATGCATGCAGGTATGTGTGAGCATGGGTGAAGAGGTGCATGCATGTATGTGTATGCATGTGCATGGTGAGGGGGCATGCATGCACATATGTGTGAGCATGGGTGCAGGGTATGTGCGTGTGTGTGTGTGCATGAGCATGGGTTTGGGGATGCTCATCATACGTGTGTGTGTGTGTGGTAGAGGGGTGCATGCGTGTGTGTGAGCATATAGACGTGGGTGTGGAGACGCATGCACACATGTGCACCCAAGGAGAACCTTGAGAGATAACAGGAGAGAAAGCAGTCATCTATGAGAGAGGGACGAGAGAAGAGCAGCCAGGTAGGAGGGCAGATGGTTTCCTCTCCAGGCAGGAAGCTGAGAGGACAGAATGAGAAGTGAGAGGACTAGCAAAGCAGTCATCACCCTGCTGTCTCGGACGCTTGCCCCAGTCTGGCTTCTGGCATTGCCAAAGGAGAGGCTGTGAGTTCACAGGCAGAGGAGAAGGAAGAAAATCAGAGCCAAGTCAGGTGGGAATGGCTGAGGAGCTGCCTTGAGGACTTCCCGGATCCATGGAGGTGGGCTTGGGGAAAAAGATCTCCACAGTGGTCTTGGAAGCCAGTTAGGATCCTCAGAGTATCTTCCTGGCTCCCGCTACCCTCCCAGACTTCGAGGAAGCCAGCCCGGCTCTCTTCCAGCCACGACAGCCTCCTGGCAGACACACAGCCCGGCTGTGGCTTCACAGCCAAAATTACCTTTCCAGGAAAATGCCTTCACCTTCTGCAGAGGACACAGGCCTGGCGTGAGGAGCAGAGGAACTTGCTTTCTGAAGCAGAAGACCCCTTGTGTGGGAGAACCAACACCAATCAGGTTATGATCTGGCTGTGATCTACCAATCAAGGTTTCCTAAAAGTATTTGAACAGAATGTGGCCGCTATATAAAAGTATGTCTTTCAAATGGATAGATGCGTATAAATACATAACATACAAGTTCTCTGATGAGAATTCTTGGGCAATCCAAGGGCCCAGACTTGGGAAGACTCGCAGGAGAGATGGTGCCGTTTGAACCTGAACCTGTCCCATAAGCTCACGTTTCAGGTGTTTTTCTCCAGCTGGTGGCCCCATTTTGGGAGGTTCGGGAACCTTTCGGATGTGAGGCATCTGAACTGCTCCCTGCTCCCGGTCTGCTACCACGGAAGATGCTCTATGCATCTTCTCACCGCCCAGGACTGCTCCCACCTGCTCCTGCCCGGAGGGACTAAAACCCTGGGCTGACCAAGTGTGGCGATCCACGCTTGAAATCCCTGCACTCAGGAGGATCAGCACAGGGGCCTCATCCGCAACCTAGGTAAGCCCCGGCCGCGCCCGCCCACCAGAACCCAGGTCAGCCCACAGGGACCCGGCTCCGACTCCCACCATCCAGCCGGAGCCGCGCGGGGGCCGAGGGACGAGGAGGACCTCCCCCTGCGCCCGGGCCCCGCCCCAGCTCCCTCGGGTTAAATAGCTCCACGCCGACGCGCCCATCCTCCCTTTTCACCCCACCCCGCTCCGCCGGTCTGGACGCACAGTCCAGCCGGGCCTCACCCATGACCTAGGTAAGTCTCCGCCCGCCCCGCCCACCAGTACCCCAGGCCAAATAATTCAGTTTAGTGAAATTGAAAGATCTTAAGAGTTAAAACGACAATGCCAAAGTCAAAGTGCAATCCATGAGAAGCAACACTCAAGTAAACAAATTTCCCACTGAAGGAATTAATCCCATAATGTTAGACTCCAACCAGAACAAACCTGTGGAAAAAGGCCAAGAAAGCCTGACCCAGGATTACGATTTTCAAAATATGATCATTACCATGTTCAATACTATGAAAGAGGAAATCCGGGAGGAATTATATAATCGGATCAATTGCTTTGAAGAGGAACACAACAGACACTTGGAGGAGTTAAGAAAAACAGTGCAAGAAACAAAAACTGGCATAGAGCAGTTAAAACAGACTCAAGCAGAGTTTAAAACTGAGCTACAAGACAAGTTATCTTCAACTCAGAACTCCACAGAGAGTCTTATCAACAGAACTAAGGAAGCAGAAAACAGAATTTCAGACCTTGAAGATAAAGTGGGAGTACTAACCAGCTCAATGGAAGAGGTTGTTAAAGCCAAAAAGATACTTGCAGAGAAATATCCAAGAGATATGGGACACCCTGAAGAAGCCTAACATGCGTATTCATGGAATACCAGAGCAAGAATCTCAAAAGACCACCCCTGAGGAAATTTTTCAAATGATCATCAAGGAAAACTTTCCTCATATAAAAAAAGAGAGGCCCATCCATATACAAGAGGCATTCCTGCACCCCCAAACAGATACAACCAAAACAGAAGCACACCACGGCAAATAATAGTTAAAACACTCCACATTCAAGATAAAGAACGGGTGCTGAGAGCTTCAAGGGAGAAAAAACAAGTCACTTTTAAAGGTAAACCTATTAAAATAACAAATGACTTCTCAGTCGAAACAGTAAAAGCAAGAAGAGCTTGGAGTGACATACTTCAAGTATTGAATGAGCAAAAATGTCAACCCAGGCTGATTTACCCCACAAAACTATCCGTCATGGTGGAGGGAGAAAGAAAAATCTTCCAGCACAAAGACAACTTGAAGAGATACATGTCCACCAAACCAGGCCTTCAAAAAATGCTAGAAATGATACTCAAGCGTGAAGAAAGAAACAGGCATATCCAGGAGAACAGAAGGCAAGTATAACATCATTAAAAGCGAAGCAATATACGTATAAAAACTACTAAACATAATAAATGTCTGGAATTAAAAATAGTTTCTCCATTATAACACTAATGTTAATGGAATTAATTCACCGATCAAGAGACACAGATTACAAACTTGGATTAAAACTCACAATCCATCAATCTGCTGCCTGCAGGAAACCCATCTCACCACAAAAGATAGGCATGCCCTAAAAATAAAAGGCTGGTCAACTATTCTTCAAACTATTCTACAAGCTAATGGAAGCAGAAAACAGGCAGGGTAGCCATTATGCTATCAGACAAAGTGGACTTCAGACCAAAGAAAATTATAAGAGACACGGATGGATACTACATTTTAGTCACAGGTACAATTCACCAGGAAGACTTCACAATACTGAATATATATGCACCCAATACGGGCCCCTCCAAATTCATTAAGAAAACCCTACAGCATCTAAAGCAAGAAATCAACCCCCAAACGATAATTCTTGGGGACTTCAACACCACCCTCTCAACATGGGATAGATCAACAGGTCAAAAGCTTAACAGAGACACTTTGGAACTTCATCAAACCCTGAAAGAAATGGACCTTACAGATCTCTATCGAACTTTTCACCCACGCACCAAAGAATACACATTTTTCTCAGCAGCACACGGAACTTTCTTCAAAATAGATCACATACTGGGCCACAAAACGAATCTACACATATACAAAAAAGTTGAAATTCTAACCTGTGCCCTATCAGACCACCACGGCCTAAAACTGGACATTCACAACACATCAAACAAGAAAAAATACACTAACTCCTGGAAACTTAACACTATGATGCTGAATGAGAACTGGATTCAGGAAGAAATTAAAAAGGAAACTCAAGATTTCCTGAAAGTGAATGATAATGAAAATACAACTTACCAAAATCTCTGGGACACAATGAAAGCTGTTCTAAGAGGTAAGTTCATAGCTCTTAATGCCTACATCAAAAAAATGGAAACATCAGAAATAAACAACTTAACAATGCAGCTTAAAGCTTTAGAGAAACTAGAGCAATCTGATCCCAAAAGTAGTAGAAGAGAGGAGATTAGCAAAATAAGGGGAGAAATATCTGAAATCAAGATTAAGAAAACGATAGAAAAAATCAACCAGTCAAAAAGCTGGTTCTTTGAAAAAATCAATAAGATTGATACACCCCTAGCTAAATTAATCAAAAGCAGGAGAGAGAAAACCCAAATTAACAAAATTAGAAATGAACATGGAGTTATCACTACTGATACCCAAGAAATCCAGAGAATTATAACATCATATTTCAAAAACTTACACTCTGTCAAGTTTGACAACACAAAAGAGATGGATGAATTCCTAAGTAAACACAACTTACCTAAATTGAATCAGGAAGTTGTGAATTATTTAAATAGTCCTATAACATACAAGGAAATTGAGGAAGTAATCTTGAATCTTCCCACCAAAAAAATGTCCTGGACCAGATGGATTCAGCACAGAGTTCTACCAGACATTTAAAGAGTTAATAATACCAATACTCCTTAAACTGTTCCATCAAATAGCAAAGGAAGGAACACTACCAAATTCCTTCTATGAAGCTAATATCGTCTTAATCCCAAAACCTAATAAAGACTCACTTAAAAAAGAAAACTATAGGCCGATCTCTCTGATGAACACAGACGCAAAGATTCTCAACAAAGTTTTAGCAAATCAGATTCAAAAACACATTAAAAAGATCATCCCCGGGGACCAAGTAGGCTTCATCCCCGGCACACAAGGTTGGTTCAACATACGCAAATCAATAAATGTAATTCATCATGTAAACCAGTCCAAAGTCCAAGACCACATGATACTCTCGATAGATGCAGAAAAAGCTTTTGACAAGATCCAACAGTCTTTTATGATCAAAACGCTAGAGACAGTAGGAATGGAAGGAACCTTTATCAATATAATAAAAGCTGTATACAACAAGCCGACAGCAAGGATTATGCTCAATGGGGAACAATTGGAAGCATTCCCACTTCGATCAGGAACTAGACAAGGCTGTCCAGTATCAACACTTCTATTCAATATTGTACTTGAAGTCTTAGCTGAAGCCATAAGACAAGAAAGGGACATAAGAGGGATTCAAATCGGCAAGGAAGAAGTCAAGCTATCCCTATTTGCAGATGACATGATCTTTTTTTTATTATTATTATTATTATTTATTCAACTGTGTGCATATGCATGTGTATGTGCGTGTGTGTGTGTCTGTGTATGTGTAGAACCACGGACGAATTCGCGAACCACATGGACGCCTCCACCTCCTTCTGCCCCGGGATTCACAGGCTCCGCCCTACCAGGACCAGAAGCACAGGCTGCCCCCGCTTCCGCCTGACGTCTATACGCGGGATCTGGGATCCGAACTCAGGACCTTCCGCCTACAAGGTGGAGGCTTAACCCCTGAGCCACCTCTCCAGCCCCTTTTTTTTTTTAAAGAATTTTTTTCATTATTATTTATTCAATTGTGCGTGTGTGTATGTGCGCGCGCGTGTGTATGTATAGAACCACGGACGAATCGGGAACCACCATGGACGCCTCCACCTCCTTCTGCCCCGGGATTCACAGGCTCCACCCTACCAGGACCAGAAGCGCAGGCCGCCCCCGCTTCTGCCTGGCGTCTATACGTGGGATCTGGAATCCGAACTCAGGACCTTCCGCCTGCAAGGCAGAGGCTTAACCCCTGAGCCACCTCTCCAGCCCCAGATGACATGATCTTATACCTGAGTGATCCCAAAAACTCCACCAGGAAGCTCCTGGAACTAATTGAGAAGTTCAGCAGGGTGGCAGGATACAAAATAAATGTGCAAAAATCAGAGGCCTTCCTATATGCCCAGAATGAAAGAAGTGAAAAAGCCTTGAGGGAAACAATCCCATTTACTATAGCCCCTAAAAATATGAAATACCTTGGTATAAACCTAACCAAGGAGATAAAAGACCTTTACAATGAAAACTTTAAAACCCTTAAGAAAGAAATTGCAGAAGACACCAGAAGGTGGAAAGACCTCCCATGTTCCTGGATTGGCAGAATCAACATTGTAAAAATGACCATCCTACCAAAGGCGATATACAAATTCAATGCTATACCAATTAAAATCCCAAAGCAATTCTTTAAAGAAGTTGACCAAACAATCTCAAAATTCATATGGGGGCACAAAAGACCCAGGATAGCAAAGACAATCCTAAATAACAAAAACACTGCTGGAGATATTACCATACCAAACCTTAGTCTATATTACAAATCCATAGTTATAAAAACTGCCTGGTACTGGCTCCAAAATAGACACACAGATCAATGGATAAGGATTGAAGACCCAGATATAAGCCCACAAAATTACAGCCATTTGGTCTTTGACAAAGGGGCCCAAAGAATCCAATGGAAAAAGAACAGCATCCTCAACAAATGGTGTTGGCAAAACTGGATCTCCACATGCAGAAGATTAAAGCTGGACCCATACTTGTCACCATGTACAAGACTTAATTCCAAATGGATCAAGGACCTTGATATCAGGCCAGAGACTATAAAAACCATAGTCGAAAGGATAGGGAACTCCCTTGAGCTGATTGGGCTAGGCCAACATTTCCTAAACAGACATCCAATGGCACAGTTGTTGGGCCTCTTTACCAGGCCTGAGGCCTGCTGGAACTTCCTGAGCCTGGCTAGAGTTTCAGGACCTGACTTTAGGTTTCGAATCTCATCTCTTTCTTTTATCTGGAATGATGTCACACCTATTCAATCACCTTCTGGTCACTTATTCACTTTCTATTGGTTACCCCATAATCACACCACCCCTCACCCTTCCCCCCACTGCACACTCTATATAATTCACCCCCCTGTTTAATAAAGTTGAGTTCCTGCTTTGACAGACCTCGTGGCTGCATTGTGTTTGTTGGGCCGCGACACTCATCACCCGCTCAGCCCCACGGGTCGCCCGGCTGGTCTGGTCGTCCCTAGCCGCACTACCTGCAGTGGCCCCAGAGTCCTGCGGACTGGTGCCCCGTGTGAGGAAAACCTCAACTCTCTGACGGTCAAGTCGGTCTTCGGGTGAGTGTACCCCCATAAATTATGGGGCAGTCCTCGTCCTGGGCTGATCCAGCCCTGGACTCCCTACGAGTGCTTTTAAAAAGCAGAGGTTTAAACCTCACAGATAACCAAGCACAGCAATCATGTCCTGCTTGCTCAAGGTGTCTCCATGGCTACCTGAGAGCAATTTATTTGACTGGGACACTTGGGACCAGATAGAGAAGTTGATTCTAAAGGCCCAAAAACAGAAGGGGGAGATTCCCCCCTTGGGGGTCCTACCCACCATAGGTGCCCTCAAGAGTTGTTTTCCCCACGGCCTCCTAAGGAGAAAAAGGAAACTGGGGCGGAGGGGGTTAATAGACCAGGAGATGAAGTGAAACCACAGCAGGTGAGAGCCCAAGCTTGGCTAACCCGACTGCCATCAATCACTCCCCTCCTGATTCCTTTGTTCTTGTGACCTCTTGATCACCTCCCACAAACCCCTTTCTATCCCCTTCTGCTCCTCCTCCATATCCTCCCTTAGGGCCGACCGAGCTTTTCCCGGTTAACATAGCGCGGGAGCGGGGGGGATCGCCCTGCAGCATGGTACCCCTGGACAGCTACTGAGATCAAAGACTTGAAAAAAGCTGTAGCTGAGGATGGGCCCAACTCCCCTTGGCCAGAGACCATCCTTCGAGGGCTTGTTCATCAGCCCTGCGCAGCCCAAGACTGGACGGACTTAGCTAAAGCCGTCCTCCCTGGGGCACTCTTTATCAAGTGGAGTGCCTTTTTTCAAGATGAATGTAGAACTCAGGGACAGAGGAATCAGGAGGCCAACCCTGTGATCTCCATCACTTATGGTATGCTTGCTGGGTTTGAAGCCCAGCAACAGGCAGCTCAACAGGCAGCTATCCCTGACCCCTATAGAGACCAAGTGAGGACTGCAGGCACTGATGCCTGGAAAAGGCTAGATGATGGCCCAACTGAGTCCCCCATTTCTGGATTGTCCCAGAAACCAAATGAGGACCTCCTCTCTTTCATTGAGAGGGTGGAGAAAAGCCTAGCCCGCAAGGTCCCCCCAGGGCCTATACAAGAGCAGTTTGAAAGATCTCTAGTCTGGGAAGGTATGAATCAGGATCACAAGCTGGCCTGTGCAGGCCTTAAGGATAAAAATATGGCTAGGTGGATTGTAGCCACCAGGGACATAGGCACTACTTCCCACACTGCCCCGGCCAATGCTAGGGCCATGGCTACGGCTTTGTGTTCAGCCAGAGAAGCTGACAGGCAGGAATCAATTGACACCCTGGTGTGTGCCCTCCAGCAAGTTCTTCCTGGAAAAGGGGAACAAAACTGCCTTGGCTGTGGGCGACAGGGTCACTTTAGAAGGGAGTGCCCACTTAAGGCTAAAGCCCCGCCGTGGAAGGGTCCTCGGACCCCCTGCCTGAGATGAAGAAAGGGAACTCCAAAAAATTCTGGGAGAAATTAATTGGATGAGGCCATGGATACCCATCACTACAGAGGAACTGTCTCCCCTATTTGATCTTTTGAAGGACTTGGATCTCTCCTCCCAGGTGACCCTCACTCCTTATCATCATCAAATTTTTCACAAAATTCAATGAGCAATAGATCATTCTGCCTTAAAGAGATATGATCCTGGCCTTCCCATCGTCCTTTACCTTTTTTCTGGAGAGATGCTATGTACTGCCATGTTGGCACAGGGAGGTGATCCCCTTCAATGGATCCACCTCTCAGTTGGGGGAGCCCCTAGAGTTTATTCTATGACTGATCAAGTTGCTGACTGTATTATCAAAGGCAGAGATGCTTGCACCCGGTTATTTGGGCTGGAACCTCACCTTTTTGTTGTTCCTTTTAAGCTGTCAGACTTTACCTGCCTTCAGAGAAATAATGACAGGGTTGCTTTAGCCCTTGAAGGATACTTAGGAAAGATTGATTGCCACTATGGCCCTCATAAAAGGATGAGCTCATTTTTAAGACTAGATTGGAGACCCCCTAGGCTCTTCCTCCCTCAACCTGATCCTAATTTTCTTACTGTATTTACTGATGGGGGCGCCTAGGAGCCTCCTTGGTGGCTTTTCCCCCTCATGAGAAGGGGCAACCGTTGTTCCCCCTTATGAGGGTCACCCATGAAGTTGAGGATTCAGCACAATTTAAAGAATTGTTTGCCGTGGTATTAGCACCTGAGCACTATACCTGAGCCTTTTAATCTGTTTTCTGATAGCCTTTATGTTGTTAACCTACTGCCTAATCTAGTTGATGCTTATATTAAACTAGATTCTAACCCTATAACTCCATTGATGCTACAGGCACAATTATAACTCAAACAAAGACTTAATCCCATCTTCATCCAACATCTTCAGGGTCACCAAAATCTGCCTGGGTTTCTATCTGAAGGAAATGCCCTAGCAGATAAGATGGCATCTGCTTTAACTTTTCAAGAGGCGACCAGTTTACATGAGTTAACCCACATTAACTGGAGAGGCCTCCATCACAAATATCCTTTGGTGCTCATCAAAGATCTTAAAAAGATCATCTGCACTTGCAAGTCCTGCCAACCCTTTCTTCAACTCCCTCCTTTACAAAAGATGGGAGTTAACCCCCGTGGACTACGACCTAACAACCTATAGCAAACAGATGTTACTCATTACCCTCCGTTTGGTAAACTTAAATATATCTTTCTCACTATTGATACATTCTCTCATGCCTGCTGGGCTACGGCACACGCAGGGGAAAAATCTAAACATGCTGTCAGTCATATGTTACAATGCTTTGCCGTCCTTGGTTTGCCTGATCAACTTAAAACAGATAATGGCCCTTGCTTTATTAGTAAAGCCTTTTCCAAGTTTCTCCAGACCTGGAATATTACCCACTCCACTGGCATCCCTCATAACCCTCGAGGGACAGGCAATCATAGAACGTCAAAATCAAACTCTTAAGGCCCAATTACAAAAACAAAAGGGGAGTCTCTCCCCCCCCATGATCAGCTGAAGAAGGCTTTGTTAACGCTTAACATTTTAAATTTGACTAAAACAGATTTAGAAACACCATTCCAGAAGTACTGGACTTCTAAGATCTCATACAAATCCATCCAGGTTTGCTGGAAGGACCCCCTTACCAGGGGATGGAGGGGCCCAGACCCCCTCATCACTGTGAGGAGAGGATTTGGATGCGTGTTCCCCCAAAGTGAAAAAAGGCCTATTTGGGTCCCTGCTCGGGACATCAAATACCTTCCTCCATTGGCGGAGGGAGAGGATAAAACCCTCCCAGGGAGTCGTCTCCCCCTGAGGATTTTCTTTCTTCTCTCTCCACAGAGAAGCAGGAAGGCTCTATTGATCTTACTCTACCTGATGGTGATCTTCCAGCCATCGAGAGGAGGATTTGGAGATCCACATAAGGCCCGAATCATCATTGAACGACAGATGGATCAGGATTCATGCGTGACAAGATAAAGAAACTACAGGAGGACCTGGATCGGCGAAGGAAAGAGCTCCAGGGACACCCCTTTTGGTCCTCCTTTGGTGGCCTCCTCCCATACCTTACTCCCCTCCTGGGTCCTGGGTCCATGATACTTCTCCTTGCGGCCATTGAACCTGTGTGATTAATGCTCTTACTCGCTTTATTAAAAGACAGATTGAATCTATCCAGCTTCATCAGGTCCACATCAACTATCAGATGCTCGCCGCTCAGGAGTCCAGCTCTGAACATTTGGCCTTAGAGCCATTTGATTCCCATTGACCATGAAAACCCCAAGTCTGGCCTAGCCAGGCGCTTAAGTGAGGGCTGGTGGCCAGAGACGGGTAAGTGAGGGCCCAGCCGGAGATCAACCTAAGACAGGACTTGTAACTCAAAGTTGCAAGCTCCCATGATGGGTAAGACTCCGGAGGGGGGCTCTCACACCTAAAACAGGCACAGTCACTCAAGGCCATTCGGCCTGCTCGACGCAGGTAGCCCCTGGATCGTCTTTTAAAAAAGAGAAGGGGGAGGTGTTGGGCCTCTTTACCAGGCCTGAGGCCTGCTGTAACTTCCTGAGCCTGGCTAGAGTTTCAGGACCTGACTTTAGGTTTCGAATCTCATCTCTTTCTTTTATCTGGAATGATGTCACACCTATTCAATCACCTTCTGGTCACTTATTCACTTTCTATTGGTTACCCCATAATCACACCACTCCTCACCCTTCCCCCCGCTGCACACTCTATATAATTCACCCCCCTGTTTAATAAAGTTGAGTTCCTGCTTTGACAGACCTCGCGGCTCCATTGTGTTTGTTGGGCCGCGACACTCATCACCCGCTCAGCCCCACGGGTCGCCCGGCTGGTCTGGTCGTCCCTAGCCGCACTACCTGCAGTGGCCCCAGAGTCCTGCACACGGTCACTGCTACCAACTCTCAACAGTTGGGATCTTGTGAAATTAAAGAGCTTCTGTTCAGATAAAGAGATTATAACACTAGCTCAAAGGCAACCCACAGAATGGGAGAAAATCTTCACTAACCACATATCTGATAGAACTCTGCTGTCCAGAGTGCACAAAGAACTTAGAAAACTAAACACCAAGGAAACCAATGGCCCAATTTAAAAATGGGCCCTGGCCAGAGGAAAATCAGACATGCACAAGAAAGGACTCTCTGGGAATTGGGGCGGGAGGCACTGGGGGATGGGGAGGGAGAGGGGTGGGGAGGAGGAGCGGGGGTACGGAGGGAGGAGGAGGGAGGGAGGGAACTGGTGTACCTAATAAGTTTGTATGAGCTGAAATAAAAAAAAAATGGGCCCTGGAACTTAAAAGAAATTTTACCACGGATGAAATTAAAATGTCTAACAAATATCTTCAAAAATGGTCCACTTCTTTAGCCATCAGGGAAATGCAAATCAAAATTTCCCCGAGATATCATCTCACCCCGGTCAAGATGGCAAAAATCCACAATACAAACAACAAATGCTGGAGAGGATGTGGAGAGAGGGGAACTCTCCTGCATTGCTGGTGGGAGTGCAGGCTCATACAGCCACTCTGGCGAGCCGTCTGGAGATTCTTAAAGAAATTAAAGATTGAAATGCTATATGACCCTGCGATTCCACTTTTGGGAATAACCCCCCATACAGCAGAGGTTCACCTCGATAGCACAAGCACAACCATGTTCATAGCAGCACTGTTTACAATAGCAAAGTCATGGAATCAACCCAAATGTCCAACAGTTGACAAGTGGATAAGGAAAAGGTGGTACATCTATACAATGGAGTACTACTCAGCCATCAAAAATGATGAATTACTGGAATTTGCCGGGAAATGGATGTCATTAGAAACAATTATATTAAGTGAAGTATCCCAGACCCAGAAAATTAAGCACTGTATGTACTCCCTAATAGGTGGCTCCTAATACCAAACCCACCCAGCCCATCTTGAGACACTCATAGGTAAATCTATGTATTACCTACAGTAATTACAAGGATTATGAACAGGAGGGATGGGGTTGGAGGGCCACACCAGAAACGAGGAGAGAAGTGACCATGTTACAGTAGAGAAAATAGGCCTCCATCAAGGACTGCAAGAAAGTAATGTGACACCTAGTTAAGTTCACAATTGGTTCCTGATCATTTACAACTAAGGGGGTATGAACTCACCAGAAGGGGAGGGCATATAGTCCAGCAGATTAAAAAGTAACCATTTTGCAAATGGGTGATTGACCCCTCCCATTGCCAAATGTTATATGACCCTGCGATTCCGCTTTTGGGTATAAGTATTACATCTACCCTTGAATGTGCTCTTATAATAAGACTCCAGTTTAACAGCTTTCTGTCTCTGGCCAGAGGGTGACATACAGTGCCCATCACGATGGAGTGAAGGGCATTGCAGGAGCAACAAAACTGCAAAAGAAAATCAACAAACCACAATCCAGAACTTCAGAGACTCTATATCAACCACCTAGAACTAGGCCAGACTAATCTCTCCCCATCCTGAAGCTCAGGGACATTTGCGGAAGAGGGGGCGGTAAGAGGGTAAGAGCAAAAGGATGGGAGGAGCAATGATATGCAAGATACTCCACACAAGTTAGGGCTGAAGCAATCATAATTGGACATTGCATGCCCGGCGCAATGTCCAACACACTGTTGACCTCACAAAGTCTAGCATCTGCTAAAGGCACCAAGATCCTTGGAGGCAAGGGATTGACAGCCACAGTAGTGTTCCTATGCTTAAGGGGAACACAGGAAAGGGTTCAGGGAAAGGCCACTGGGTCCTTGTACGTCATTGGAGAGGAGGGCCCAGAGGAAAATCAGACATGCACAAGAAAGGACTCTGGGAATTGAGGCGGGAGGCACGGGGGGAATGGGGAGAGAAGGGGGAGGGGAGGGGGAGCAGGGGGTTCGGGGGCAGGAGGAGGGAGGAGGGAACTGGTGTACCTATTAAGTTTGTATGAGCTGAAATAATAATAAAAAAAGTATTAATAAAAAAAAATAAAACAGAAGTGGTCATTATTCACAAGTGAAATCTAGACTACATATCAGAACTTACAAAGCTGAACACTGTGCTTAAAAGCCTTGAATCTCATGGCTGTTCTGTCTGGTTGTACTCTACCACTCATCCTTACATGGCAGCTACACCAAGTTATATGTTGCTGTAAATAAGTCCCATAATAGAATGGTTGGCCCAGAACACAGCACTCTGCATGTTGTGGGTAAATTGGCAACAAAAGTGCCTAAGCAGAAATAAGGGGTTTTATTTTTGGCTTTTGATTGTCTAGCTAAAGTTCTTACTTGAACTTGGCAGGAGAGTCCACACCAATACCAGGGGTTGAAAAAAAATGGTCACACCATATCCACAGGATTGCCGAGAAAGGAGCAAACGTCCTTCACCAGGTCTCTCCAAATGTGCTAAAGATTGTTGGCTTGCTCCACCAGTTTCCTCCATCTGATTCTCCTGCCCAGAGAATGGTCTCACACACCGTGGGCTTGGCCTTTCCAACAATCAGACAATTCCTGCAGACTTGCTCAGGACTCAATGACTAATCCTTTACGAATGTGTCCAGAGCTCTAGCCTTTAATTGCCAAGTTGACCACAACTTGTATCTACCACAACAAACAGTAATCATTCATTTCCCTCCTGTCATCTCTCTAGTACCTTCACACACATGTGCACACACACACACACACACACACATATACACGGCAGAGATGATTCTGGGGGTCAGCAGTTTGGAAAGTTCTTCTGTACCTGGCTGGCTTGATTGATCTCTAGTAAGATTCGTGTATGGTTTGGCAATCAGCCAATGGCTGGACAGCACTGCCTGGGATGTCTTCGCTCATGCAGCTGGAGGTTGGCTGTAACAGAAGTACTAGTCTCTATGACCACGTGTCCCCATCACCTACTAGGCTAGCTTGACCTTGTCAACATGTTCAGTGATTCCAAAACCTAAGAAGATATGCAAAGACTCTTGAGGCTTGGCCCTAGAGCTAGTACTGTCTCTTTCACTTCTTCCTGTGGGCTAATTTCTAAAGCTGTCCATGACTGAAAGGAGAGGTTAAGTCATCTCTACTTAATGAGGTCACGAGAGCAAGTCTTGGAACCTGCTTAGGGACACTGGGGCCCCTTCCAGAAGTTATGGGAACACAGTTTATTCTGGAAGCCTCAACTGACTGGTGATTGAAGATGCTACCTATTATCTACTGCTTTGTACCCACAAAGCTAGAAGATGAGGGAGCTGCATTCCCAAGTCCCATGCCCTTCTCAGAGCACCCCATGAAACACAGTTCACTATTCACATATACTTCTTGGACCAGAAGCCACACCATTTTCCTATCACAGGCCAGATTCCTGAATCCCGACTCACAATGTGTCATCTCATCCAACCTCACCTAGTCTCACCTTCTCTGTGTCAATCCAATGCACAGAGATCCCTAGAAATAGAAGAAAAAGCAAACCTGACCAGCAAGAGAGGGACTTCATGATGACATAAATAGTGTGTGATGCCCACTGCCTAAACACAACCCCCACCCAACTACACATTCTACCCAAAAGACAGTGGACAAGTAACTCAAAGTCTATGAACCTCAGTTTATTTGTAACATGGAATCGTCTCACTAAATTATCACTAATGATACAACTGATATACAAGGCATACTTGTGTGCATTGATGGTTCTAACAGCTTTCCATATTTGCATATGTATTAACCCATTGAATCACTATAATGACTCTATGGAGTAGGTTCTGGTTTTATTCTTATTTTATATAAGAGGAAAATGAGGTTCCTAGAGGTCAGTACTTGGTTATCAAACATTAAATATCAAAACCAGGATTCAAATCCAGACATTCTTACTCTTGAATGTGTGTCTTAGTCACTGCTTAATTCTTCTCTGACAGGTTTCACTACAAATGCCAATTCCGCAGGAGTAGAGATGTGAGAGGAAACAGAAATCAATTTGGATAAAACATACGCTCTACAAAATCTCTGAGATTTATGCTGCCTCGTTGCACATTGAAGACTCTCCCTTGCCCCCTCCTGCCCATCTTGACTTCTGCTTCTGATATTGCTACCCTCCTTGGTCTGACCTCAAAGGTGGATTTATAATCTGAAACAGTTAGGAGACAAACGTTTCCGAACACCTTAAAGAAGAGAGATCCAGGCAGTGTGCTGATGCCTGCTGGTGACATAGATCAAAGGGAAAGGACCTTGCAGTAATTTCTCTTACATCTCACATTTTATCTCAAAAAGAAAAGCGTGTGACTCATTTGATGTCATGTTACGCATGCACCTGGCTGTAACATAAGGTAACTTTTATAGCTTCCAGCAGAAATAAGTGATACTCCGGGAAGATGAGTCTCATTTATCTAATGAGCTTCCCTCCAGCATGGGGGAAGGGGGGCACTGACCCCACCCCTTCTGCCATAGAGCAATTTGGCCTGCAAATCACACGGTAATGAGAAGAGCCTAAGATTTATGGGCCATGAGACCTGGGCCCGAATTCCATCTCTCCAGTTCTCTGGCTGGGTGACAACCTTGTAAAACTTCCTCGACCCTTCTCATCCTCCCTTTCGAAAGAGGGGGGCTTGTAAGAATTAAAGGAACACCGTCAAGCTCCTCAAACTCAATGAACATGTGAGAAACGCTACTCGTCTTCCGCTCCTTCCGCACCCTCCGGGTTATTTCGGGCACTCAGCAAGCACTGGTGTCATCGTGAAACGCCCCACTGCTGAATCAATGTGCCGAAGGGATCAGCGGCTTCTCCCTGAGCCCCTCTTGGACCCTCCTCCTCTCCATTTTGATTCAGCTCAAAATAGCTAACCTTGGATTGAACCAGCTGGGGGTCTCTCTTTGTATCTGGCAGCTCCCCCAAAGAGGATGAAAACCTTCAGCCCTGCAGCTGCAGTTGAGTCAAAGCCAGATTCTGCCTGCTTCGTTAACTTTCCCCTTCTACCCTGGCCACTGTGTGTCTGGGTGGCTGCCTTTTTATTTTTTTTTCAATCGTTAAAAATCATGTGCTTTAAATCTAATGATTTCTAATTGAAAATAGCTTTAAGTAATACATGCAATCTTATTTAATTAAATAGAATGATAGAATTTTTAATGTAATTCTCCTTTTGCTTCTGGTTCCTTACCTAGATATTCTCCTTAGAAGCAACAAAGAATATTATATTATTGGAAATCTTTCCAGATTGCTGGATGTATTCGAAGTGAGCACAGGACCTAGCAATATGATTTTAGGTAAGGATAGATGTAGGTATAAGTGTATGTATAAATATATATATATTTAAATATAGGCATATTGATTTATATTCACACTAATGGAAGTATATTGTGTGTTAAATATGAAATGGCTCAACAGGCATATGTGTAAAATACCTGGTTCCAGGCGGTGGTACTATTTTGACAGTTTCTAGACATTCTAGGAGGTTGAGCCTAGGTAGAAGTAGTCACTGGGTATGTGTCTTGGAAAGCTGTACCTGCTCCCTGATTACTTCCTTGCTCTTTGCCTCCCATCTTCCATGGGTAGACAAGCCCCCACCACCATGAGGGTCTGTCTCACCATGAGCTTAGAACCAACACAATCAATGACTGGGGACTAAAAATCTCTCAAGCCATTAATTAAAGTAAATTTTTCTTTCTTTAAATTGTTCCCACAAGTGTTTTGGTACAGCTGTGTAAAACTAACTAATAAGCCACATACGAATGCTTCCTAATATATTCTAAAGATTGTTTCATTCCAGAATGCTAGCTATGTTCTATGCTTGTAGTGGATGGCTATATAGCTCTGTGTCTCATTCATCCACTATTTGAATAATTCATAATTTTTAACAAATTTTTAACTATGGAGCGAATAGGTTATGTTTCATATTTCTTACAATGTTGTTGTTTCAGTATGCCTGCACATGGGTCATTGTGGAAAGGTATATGATATC
The DNA here is from genome assembly GCA_023101885.1 of Typhlomys cinereus. Taxonomy (NCBI): domain Eukaryota; kingdom Metazoa; phylum Chordata; class Mammalia; order Rodentia; family Platacanthomyidae; genus Typhlomys; species Typhlomys cinereus. The sequence continues at coordinate 224,093 of JALPQD010000299.1, read as the reverse complement.
TTGTCATTGCCCATAAATTCAGAATTCAGTAAGCATTTAAGAGTTTACACCATTCTTAACACTAGACAGTTCTCAGGTCTCACAAAGAGCACAGCATATTGGTTGGTATCAGAAGTTTAATGATTTACAATTCTACATAAAGAAATAACTTCTATGAATGGTGGATTCAAATTAAGTTCATTCCCTACTACTCCCCTCAGAGGAGCCAGATCTGATGTTAATGAGACTACCCTTTATGACAAAAAAAAAAAAAACTTTGCTTTTACTTTTCAAAAACATGGGTGTTCTTAATTGCTTAAATCCTTATACCCATCAAAGAAACGGAGAAGTTAGTGACTCTCTCTTCCTCACTCCCTTCCCCCCAAAATGAACATGCAGATAGGATTTCTGATCTCAGATTCATGCATATCACCCACTAGAATGTGCAGATAAAAATAGTTTATTACTGGGGCTGAAGAGGTGGCTCAGGGGTTAAGCTCTGCCTTGCAGGCGGAAGGTCCTGAGTTCGGATCCTAGACCCCACGTAGAGACACCGGGCGGAAGCAGAGGCAGCCTGTGTTTTTAGTCCTGGTAGGGCGGAGCCTGTGAATCCCGGGGCAGAGTAAACAAGAGGAGGTGGAGGCATCCATGGTGGTTCCCGAATTCGCCCGTGGTTCTACACACACACACACACACACACACACATACATACATACACACATACAACACATACACACACGCACAATTGAATAAAAAATAATAAAAAATAGTTTATTACTGATCTGTTTCTAAGTTCCCACCTACTAGATAATAAGAAACATACACACACCACTAAATTGAGTCCAATTATATGCAATAACTTATATCTTAGAAATGCTCCGTCTCTCACATTATTCATTCACCATCCTGTGAGTCTTTCTAGCAGTCAATCTCCAGTCATAACACTAGAGTCACATGGAGAGAGAGCTGGCTATACCACACTAATCCTATGGCATGGTAACCCATGACCTGTGGCTCACCAGACATTTTCAAAGAAAGCCTTCTGTTGAAAGAGCTTTGAGATGGTTCTACTACATTCTTGATGTGTATGGAAGCAATCACAAAATAGTGACATGTGTTCTTTTAATTTTTTTATATTTTTCTAGTTTTACAACCATAATGAGTAGTTTTTCGTGCCTCCCTCCTTCCCTTCTCCCTTTCTCCCCTTCTTCTCCCATACCAGACCCAGATCTGATTGGTTTTTCTAGACTCTTGACCTTGGGCTATTTGCTACATAGAAGACTGAGGAATATTGCAAAATTATCTCAACTTCTTCATTCTTTCTTATGTCTCAGACTTGTGCTATGTAGCTTTATAATGTTCTAAACTGTAGGTGGAGTGTTGGCCTTAACCTGTGGCATGAATTCAGCTTTGCGACTTGGCTTGGCCAAAAGAATGCAAACAAATGTGATAAGAGAAGCTTAACTAAACATTGATTCAAATGAGCTTGCTTTTTCTCATATCCCCTGCCAACTGACATGGTACACTGGAGGATGAGAGATAAGCAGAGAAGAGTTAAGAGGCCACAGTGGCCTAAACCAAGGATAATCTACATCTTCCAACAGCCAGTCACCTCCAGACGTGAGCAAGGCTAGCTACCATCAAGAGTCTCTTAACCATCTGAAGCATTGGCTGGGATGTAATGGGCCACATATAAGCCTAATACTGTGGGCCCTCTCCTCAATGCCGATCAGTTACTGTCCAGTGCCTGACATTAATCCTAAAGCTTTAAGATAGTCTAATTATTTGAGCTGCTTGGTGGCGAGTTTATTGCACCAAAACCTTATCCTCTGAAGAAGATGGAAATTCATTCTCAACAGAATGAATACTCACATTACATGGGCAAGTGTTCCTTTTCTAAACAGGAAAAACAGACCCACTGAAAATAGATCACGAAGTTTACCAAACATAAATCTCAGTACAGATTTGAAACGTGACCCTCTCCCCCTGCCCCCAAAAAAGATATAAGATAGATGTTCCCATGTTGATAATATCGTCTCATCTTCATGGGAACCTATATCATGATTAATTAATCCCTAGTCCTTGGAAACTCTGGTTAAACTGCCATCCAGGTAGAAAATCAAGATGTACTGTGTGTGTACACAAAGATAGTCACGTAATGCTATTTGTTTTATCAGCAGATGGGAAATGACCTAGATGCCCATCAATAGAGGCTGGCTAAACTAATTATGGAACACTCAGCTGACTTCTCTTCATCTCTCAGAATCAGGGTATTGACTACAATGCACTGATATGAAATTCTCTTGATGAAATTTATTTAAGTTTAAAAACAAGTCATAAAGTAATGTGGAAAACATGCGACTCTTTAAGTTTTTAGATAAAAATGCATATCCATGATGAAATAGGAACATTAACCCATCACATTCTAAGTTTGCTTCCAAGTGAAGGGATATAATTCAGCATAACACTCCTCAGTGGCATGTCCCACAACGATGACATCAATAACAAACCCAGTGCTTTGGTGCTCTTATGGCAGATAGTTCAGAACTTGGATGAAGAAAAATGAGCTGTCATATCTTCAATCTCATCACACTCCAACACCATATGTGCTTGTGAACACATCGGGTTCTCTAGAGGACCCTTAAAATCTGGTGCCTGTTGTTGTCTTAGAAAAACCAAGAAGGCTTGAGCTCACAGGTGGAGAGACACTTAGTGTTTCAAGTGCCTTCAATGTACAGATATGACTTGCTCATAAAATGAATATTCTAATAATCAGTATAAGATTATTTGCAGCTATCATCCTAGTACATTTACAAACTTGCATAAGTAACTCTGAGTCATGGCAGCCCAGCCCCCTTCTGCTGGAAATGGTAAGTGATGAGTAGCTGAACATTAAGGAGAAATGTAAGCAACCCTTATACACTGTTGAGGAAAATGGAAAATCAGTCCAGTCACTTTGAAAATCAGCAGAGGTTCCTCAAAAAAGAATTACAGGATGCCACCATACAGCTTCTGAATACATAACCAAAGGAATCCAAATCATATTGCTATAGAGATGCCTACACACCCACATTTATTGCTACAGTACTCACACAATAGCCAAGTTATGGATGCAACTGAAGTGTCCAAATGAATGGACAAAGGAAGTTTGATATGCATATGTGATGCAGTATTGTTCAGCTATAAAAAAAAAAGAACTGAATTGTGACACTTGCAGGAAAAATAGGTGGAACTGGAGATCATCATGCTAAGCGAGATAAGCCAATGTTTTCTTTCATGCAGAGTTGTGCTTGAATACATATAAAATATGCTCAAAAGAAAACATTCAAGTTAATTTGTATCGCTAGTGAATCCACCATTCTCAAAGATGACCCCATATATCTTCCCATTACTTAAAACCTCTATGCTTCCAGATTGGACCTGAAATTTGACAGAAACTTACCAACAAGGTCTATAGTCACTAGTTCTTTTTTTTAATATTTTTTATTATTATTTCCGCTCATACAAACTTAATAGGTACACCAGTTCCCTCCCTCCCTCCTCCTTCCTCCACCCCCCTGCTCCCCCTCCCCTCACCTCTCCCTCCCCATCCCCCAGTGCCTCCCCCCCCAATCCCCAGAGAATCCTTTAATGTGCATACCAGACTCTCCTCTGGGCCCTCCTCTCTGATGATATACAAGGACCCAGTGGCATTTCCCTGAACCCTTTCCTGTGTTCCCCTTAAGCATAGGAACACTACTATGGCTGTCAATTCCTTGCCTCCACAGATCTTGGTGCCTTTAGCGAATGCTAGACTTTGTGAGGTCAATAGCAGGGCATGTAAAGTTCAATTATGATTGCTTCGGCCCCAACTTGTGTGGAGTATCTTGCAAATCATTGCTCCTTCCATTTTTGTGCTCTTACCATCTTACCGCCCCCTCTTCCGCAAATGTCCCTGAGCTTCAGGATGGGGAGAGATTAGGCTGGCCTAGTTCTAGGTGGTTGATATAGAGTCTCTGAAGTTCTGGATTGTGGTTTGTTGATTTTCTTTTGCAGTTTTGCTGCTCCTGCAATGCTCTTCACTCCATCCTGATGGGTATTGTATGTCACCCCCTGGCCATAGATAAAAAGATGTTAAAATAGAGTCTTGTTATAAGAGTATATTCAAAGATAGATGTAATAAAAGTAGGAAACCACAGTGAGGGAGAGGTCAATCACCCATTTGCAAAATGGTTACTTTTTATCTGCCAGACTATATGCCCTCCCCTTCTGGTGAGATCATACCCCCTCAGTTGTAAATGATCAAGAACAAAAGTCTGTGAACTTAACCAGATGTCTCATTACTTACTTGCAGTCCTTGATGGAGGCCTATTTTCTCTGCTGTAACATGGTCTCCTCTCTCCTTATTTCTGGTGTGGCCCTCCTACCCCATCCCTCCTGTTCATAATCCTTGCAATTACTGTAGGTATTACAGAGATTTATCTTTGAATGTCTCCAGGTGGGCTGGGTAGGTTTGGTACTAAGAGCCACCTATTAGGGAGTACATACGGCACTTAATTTTCTGGGTCTGGGATACTTCACTTAATATAATTATTTCTAATAACATCCATTTCCTGGCAAATTCCAGTCACTAATTCTAAGAATATTGTTTTCTTATTTAAAAAAAAATGAAGATGTGAAAATTCATCTCAGAATCAATGAAGCTTTTTTCCCCTTAAAACATGAGACCTGTTTCAATCTATATACAAGCTCAGAAACAACATGAGAGGTAAATCTACCAGATGACATTCTAGAAAGACTTCTTAGTTTGAACCACTATCCACTTCCTTGTTTCAGTTGGCTCTCAATGCCAGAAAAAGAAAGACCCCAACAGCCCAACTGGATGAGTCTGCTAACTTGCAGATGTGCAAACTAAGGTGCAACGATAAGGCATATGGCCCTAAATAAGCAACCAGTATCTTCACATCCATGCCCCACCCCCTACATGCAACGAGCTCTTATAAAACAGGTGAACTTTCTTGTTTAGCTTTGCATCCCACTTCACCAAGATTGGCTGGTCAGCAGCAAGAGCTACACACACACTTGTTAAAGAAATGAATGCTTTTGCAGACTTGTTTCTGGATGAGTTACTCTACCACCTATTTTTCAGACCCAGAGACTTTCACTCTTCCTGGGGATGAATTACCAGCAGAATTATTTAAACAACACCTTGCTTCAACTTTCTACAAGCCAGTAGCGTCCAGATTTCATTAGCACTCAGACAGATCCAGAATTGCTTCTGGGGAGAACGACAAGATTTTGGTTTTCTAGAACAGCTCATCAAGAGCCTGGGGCCCATGGGACAGTCTCTGATCATCTAAAAGTCACCAGACTATCTATCTCCCAGTGGGTTGTGGCCCCCATGTACCTGTCAGATGCCAGATGTCCCTTGTCTGGCTTAGTTTACAGTGTAGAACTGTCCAACAACCCCAAATTAATACACTACTATTCCGTGGAGAAGAAAGGGCATGAGTGTGAAGTTAATAGGATTTATTCCCTGCTGCTGCCTTGGTTTTCCTCTCCCAAATCCCAAAACCAGCTCCTGCCCATCACTTGCAGCTTTAATATCACTGCTTCTAAACCTCTTTCCCAGGGCCTGACACTGCTGCCCTCATCCGTCTGACACCCGTAACTCACATCGAGCTGCCTTCCTCCTCCCTAGCGTTCATCTTTATCTAGAACAACCCGTTCACTGGATCACGCATTTGTTCTTCGCTCCTTTCATTCCTGTCTTCCTAACTGGCATGGACATTCCCACCTGCTTCCTCCATCCCCAGAACACGAGCAGGCACGTTTAGGGGAAGAATGGTAGACCAGATGTCTCCCACAGGACTCGGTACTAGCTGGCTAACACTGTCAGCTAGCAAATGGAATCTCAGCCCAGGATCTTGTGGCGTGAACCTCCATTTGTTCTGAACTTCCTCGGTGTCAAGCGCATGCAACATAACTCTAAGATCACTCCCATTTCTCAAGTGAGGAAAAAGAAACAGAACTTACTATACCCAAGAAAGCCGGCCTGTGGGAGCCAAGCCAGAGTCAAGGGCAGGTCTGCACCTGGCTAGAGTGCTCTAAAGTCCTCTGCTGTTCCTATGGTCCCGCTGAAGCAACAAGAATGATAGCCAACAAGTATCTAGTATTCGCTTTGTGCCAGGCTCTGCTTGAACCACTTTAAGAGGGGAAGATACGAGGGAAAAAATGTCAGCGTCAATGAGGGTCTATCCCAGTTCACAAAATGGGTGCTCCTGGGCAGAATGAATCAGAGAGCACATGGGAACCCCAGTCATATGATGGGCACTTCAGTTGTTACACCCCTTTCCCTTCGTTCTTCTCCCCTCCCCGGGTTTGAAAGACAGGCTCCCAGACTGAATCTCTAGCAGCTCAGAAGGGCTGTGGCGCTGTCTATCTGATAAAGATGCGCCCTGGGCTTTGAGGAGAACAGAGAAGGGGGGCGGAATGCCTCACAGTCGTCTTCAAGAAGGGCAGAGTACAGGTAGAAGCAGAGCACATGCTCCTGGCGCAGTGACTCGGCCACTTCCTGTCCCACCAAGCCCAATGTCCATCCTTCTCAAATCCACAAACAGCAGCTGTCCTCTGCAAGTTTCCCGTTCCCCAGCTGGGAAAGACGGAGAGGAGACGTCACCTGCCTGGCAGCCCTGGAGGTCGTCTGAATGCTGACGGGTTTCTAGTTATGACCTTGGAATTGCTTTGGATGACTATGAACTATCTGGCTTCTAAAAATCCACTGGTGTGTAGTACTGAGCTCCGGGGTATGACAAGGGAGGAAACAATGGGGGGCAAAGGGCCAAGCACAGGGTCAGGGGATGGAGGCAGACCATGCGGTCACGATGTCAGAGCAGAACAGATCATGGGTGCACACTGACAAGGAGGGGGGACAGGAGGAACAGGGGAGGAGGAGGAGGAGGAGGAAGAGGAGGAGGAGGAGGAGGAGGAGGAGGAAGAGAGTATGTATATGTGTGTGCATACTGGCAAGGCAGGGCTGGGATTTCCCATAGAAACTTCTATACCTTCGATCTCTCTCTCTCTCTTTCTCTCTCTCTCTCTCTCTCTCTCTCTCTCTCTCTCTCTCTCTCTCACACACACACACACACACACACACACACACACGTTATTAGCTCTTTCTGGCACAACTATCTATCTACCCATTACAAGTCTTCTTGGCCCTCTCAGAGCAACATAGTCTCAAGAGAAAAAAAATCAAGTCCTGGCCTCTGTAAACAGCTTTCTAGGAACTTCTCCCAGCCTCCAGAGCACGTAAGGAAAAGCCAGTCCTTTGGGTAAAGGCATTGCCCACACACAAAGCAACACAGCACTCGGTGCTGAAATTCTACTGAGCTTTGTAATTAAATCCTCCTTTGGGATCCAAAAAAGCATTTCAGGATTTTTCGGAACCTGGACTGTGGACAGAAATCTAATTTTGGATGTCAAGGGGTAGAAGCGCCGGGGCTGGCTTGCGGCATCCCTCTAACTGCCTCGCAGACAAGAGCAACTCTTGTTTCATCAAGAGACCCAAGGAACACTGAGCTCATCAGTCATTTTTCCACAAAAATAGAATGAATGTATATGATACTAATTTTAAAATTCTAGTTATTTACTGTTTGATAAAGAAAAAACTGGCATGCACAGACTCACTAGAAATAAATATACCTTTTTGCGTGTGTACCTGCGCGTGGCATTTGCTTATGTTATGTAAGGATCTCTCGCTTAAACCCAGACCTCTCCGATTTGGCTACTCTGCTAAAGAGCTTGCTCCAGAAATTCCCTGCCTCCACTTCCTGAGTGCTGAGACAGGTAGGTCACGGATAATGGGGACACAAACATCAGTCTTCATGCTTGTACGCCTAATACTTTACCTAACTCAGCCATCTCCCAAGCCCCAAATATACTAAAACTTTTTATTGGGATTTTTTTTTGTCTTTCTTCTTTATGCACTTTTCCCCCACAATTTATACACTAAACAAGTATTTACTGTTATAAATTTTTATAAAACTTTTTTTCTCTTTGACCCCAGTCATTTGAACTTCCTGTATTTGATGTATTGCTTTGACAGATATCATGAAATGCCTAATGTGAGGGTCATGGATTCTTCTGAAATAATGTTTTATTGAAATACGGCCACGCCCTTCGGCCTACGGGCTATCTATGACTGTTTCTACACCACCAGAGAAAAGCTGAGAAATGGCATCAAACACCAAATGACCCACACTCTGGCTGTATGAGAGAATCTAAGTTCTTGCCACACGTGCTTAGCAGCATCCTTCAGAGGTGTCCAAACCAATTCACTGTCTCATGCACGTGACTCAAACTTAAGCCAGGCTCAAGAAGCCATCACTGACAGGGGAAATGGCACCGTCAGTGAAGCGCTCGCCTTACAAGCAGGAGGGTCCCCAGAACCCTCTTAAAAACGCTGGGTGTGGTAGCATCCACTTGTAATCCCAGCTGTGGGGAGACACAGAAGGTTGGATTCTTGGGGCTCGCTGGCTAGCGTATGAATAGTTTTCCTGGGGAGAAGCCACTCAACTGTCTGTCCATTCAACTGTCTGTCCATTCCGGATAAGCGTTGCATAACCAACCAAAGTAATGATTATACCAAGGGCCAACTTGACAAACCAACCAGTTGATTGGGATTACTCACAGAAGTGGGAGTGAGGGTTACTTATGGGAGCAAGGCGATTTACAGGCAGCTCCATTGCCAGAAACTCACTGCAGAATGGCTTACGGCTTCCGCAAGGCTGCATGGATAGAATGCTCCTCAGCCTGTATATTTGGAGCCCCTCCCACACTTCACATGTGCAGCCGTATGCACAGGCACATGCATGAACCAGCCCTCACCTTAGTTTCCAAGAGGCTATCAACAGTCAAAATGATCTTAATGATCTCGGACAAAAATGGTGGCTGTTTGTTCAGGGGAAAATGCTGTACAGCTCTGGTCTTCAAGGCTAGCTACTTGAGGAGTTTCGGTCAGTGATAGACTATCTCAAAATCCAAGGCAGATGTGCCTGAGGGGCATGGCAGCAAGGTTGTCTTTTGGTCTCCACAAACAAGTATATATACATCTGCATACAACACGTGGATGCACACACAGACACACACACACACAGACACACACACAGACGCACACTCACGTGGCATCTCACATCAAGCTAAGGGAACTCACAAGTGAGGCTGGAGAATGTAATGGGTTCCTCTGTATTTTGAATTTACCCGAAACAACTCATTTTCGGCCCCATGAAGCTGAGAGTCGCAGGCATTGTGCCAGGAAGCGGCACAAGTCCTTCCCACATGCGGGCATGACCTGGTTTCCCAACGAGAGATGAATAATAAGGAAAGATGTTTCCAGACAGGGTGGCTGGTTTCCCAGTGACACGCGGCAAACACCCCTGACTTTCTGCTGAACCTCATCTCCTTGGAAACATCATAATAAGCTGAACAAAAAGCCCAGAAGATCTGAGGAGATCCACTGTTGGGTCGGCAACAGGAATGTGCTTAAGGATTCTGTGAAGGAGCCTGCCGTGGGCTGGCCTCCACGCTCACCTGCTAGGCACGAAGAAACACATGAGAAGTACGTGGGAGAGGAGCAGAGCTTGGCGCCTCCCAGGCAAAGAGCATGCTGCAGGTACATGCTCTAATTAGAGGCTTGGAGTCTGTTCCGCGTTCAGTGGGGCCCTTCCACAATTGTCTCCTTTATTGAATTAGGAAAATGACAGGAAATTTCAATTTTCTTGGTGATTTAGAATAATGATAAATGATCATGTAGAGTTGGGGGATTTTTTTTAAGGCAATCTCTAAGAGGAACTTCTTCTAAATTTAAAATCGAGGCCCTGGGAAGCAGTCGTAGAAGAGGTTATTGGCCGTTCAAACCCTCTCCCCCACACAAACACAGCAGCTTGGGTGGATGGGCATATCCATGGCAGAAAGAAGCATCCCCAGTTGGGACAGATGCTGTCTGCATTCCGCAGATAAATAACAATAATAATATCAGCAACAAGCCTAATTAAAGAGGGAGAGAGAGAAACGAGTGCAAATGGAACACAAGAGGAAAGACACACCCAGCAGTGTGGCGTGGACACGGTTTGTGCATCTACCACGTTAGCATTTTTCTTTGTACCTTGTGTGAGGCTTCCTCTCTCATATAAGATCTGACTCCCCTAAGATTTTCACTTAATTTTTTTTATTCATTTGGGGATGTGCTTAAAAACAGGCTGTGGAATAAGGAAAGGGAGGTGAAACGCTTACACACTTTGGGGACTGGAGTGAATTAAGTTACCATTCAGGCAGCCTGATTTCCACTGTATCTCAACAAACAAATGACCCCCGAGCTAGTACCTAATTTCAGCCTCTCTACAGGCCATGTGGTAACACTAAATGTGTCCTCCTGGTTAATGTGCAGATTAAACGAGTTACTGCATGTTCAATACTTATCACAACGAGCGTAAAATAGTGATGGCACGAAACTTGTCTGCTATGATTATTTTACCATTACTACCATTGTAAACAGAAACATCACAAATCTCACCTCAAAGGAGGGGAAGGGAGGAGAGGGGAGGAGAAGAAAGGGAAGGGAGAGAGAGGGAGAAGGAGGAGGAGAAGAAGGATCAGGATTTGGCCTCATGGACTGAAAGAACGATCATCAGGAGCCATTTTAAGGAGCTTGCCTAATATTCCAGAGAGCTAATTGGCTCATCTAAGAGGCTGGTCTTACATCAATCTACTCGGGGGCGAGGGGGGGGCAGAATGCCTACTGAAGATCAGTAGCTGAGAGCCCGCCTATGTTCTAGTTCATTCCACAGAGGACTGAGTTGAACTCTATCCATGTTGTAAGGAATGAGTGATCACAGCAGGGTCCTCCTGATAGTTGACTTAATGCCAGGTAAATAGCGTCAGTTATTCCAGCCACCAAGATGGGATTGACTGAAAATAATTGTGCTTTATTTTGCTGCCTAGAAAGTCGAGCTTTAGGAAGACAGGGGACCGCTTGTCTTATTCAGCAATATATCCCCAAACTTAGACCAGTGGCATGGACCGCAGACAGACAACCTGTCAATTGTTGGATAACTAATTAGTTAACTCAGTAAATTTTCACCTTTTTTAGAATATTCTGGTTACGTCCAAACGTGGTTCTTTGCTTCATGGTGACCAGTGTTAGGGTTCTCCTTCCTTGCATGGAATGTGGAAAGAAGATCAAGTGACTCACAACTATTATTTTTTTAGTCAACCGAAAGGATTTTGTTTGTCCGTCTGTTCTGGCCATTTAGTCTATCATAGCATACTCTAAAACCCAGTGGCTTAGTATAGCAACAGGCTGTGACTTGGCTCATGGACCTACAAATTAGACAGGATATGAAGGGATGGCTTATCTCTGCTCTGTGGGGCATCCACCGGAATATCTTGGCTCAGACCATCCACTTCCAACCTGGCAACCTGGAATCAGGCCTGCCTAATCTCTCCCTATCCTGAAGCTCAGGGAAATTTGCGGAAAAGGAGGCGGTAAGCTTGTAAGAGCACAAGGATGGGAGGAGTCATGATGTGCAAGATACTCCACACAAGTTAGGGCCGAAGCAATTATAATAGGACTCTGCATGATCTGCACAATGACCAACATATCATTGACCCCTCAAAGTCTAGCATGGATTAAAGGCACTAGGATCCTTAGAAGCAAGGGATTAACGGTCACAATAGTGTTCCTATGCTTAAGGGGAACACAAGAAAGAGTTCTAGGAAATGCCACTGAGTCCTTACACCTCATCAGAGAGGAGGACCCAGAGGAAAGTTTGATATACACATTAAAGGATGCTTCAGAAATGGGGAGAGGGGGCACTGGGAGAAAAGGAGGGAGGGGGAAAGGAAGGGGAAAAGGTAGGAGGGAGTAAGGAGGTCCAGGGAGGGGCAAAGGGAGGGAGGGGACAGAGGTACCTATTACGTTTGTATGGGCGGAAAAATACATACATACATACATACATACATGCATACATACATAAATAATAAATGGGAAAAAAAGATGGCTGGCAAATGGATGTTGGTAGCTGGAAGCTCAACTGAGAATCCACATCAGGTCCTTAGCGCCTCTCCACAAGAGTATCTCAAGAGACCAAGTCCATAAAGCACATAGCATTTTTATAATGCAACTTCAAAGCTCCAACAGTGTTATTTCTACCATATGCTAGTGGCTAAAACAGTCACAAAGTTCTCCCCTTTTCAAGAAGACGGGACATTGAGCCTTGACATATTACGGGAGAATCAAGGCCACAATAAAGGAAGAATATGTGGATGGAGATATGTCATAGCCATGTGTGGATTATATAATCTGCCATATCATCTCCTTTTTTACTCTCCTTCCTCCCTCCTTCCCTTCCTCCACTCCTCATTCTTTTCTTTTTTCTTCCTTTCTCATTCTTTTCCTCCCTCCTTCCATCCCAGGCAATGAGGTGAGTTGTAATATTGAATGTTTAAACACTACTGGCTGATCTTCCACTCTCGTGCGTGCGTGTGTGCGTGTGTGTGTGTGTGTGTGTGTGTGTGTGTGTCTGCATGCGTGTGAAGGACAGGTGTCTTCTATTGCTCTCTGCCTTGTTTATTGAGACAAGGTCTATCACCCAACCTGGTGCTCAGCAGTGCCGCATGACAATCTGGCCACCTTCCCCACAGTGGGATAGCAGGTGTGCACCTCACTCCAGCTCTTAACGAGGACACCGGGGATCCAAACTTGGGTTCTCACACCAGCACAGCAAGCACCCCGCCCACCGACCCATCTCCCCAGCTCTCAGCTGCCACTTTTTGAGTCATCTATACCAGCCATAAGATTAAGACCTGAAAGTTCACAGATAAAGAATCCCCCTTCTACCAGAGAACTCACAGAGAAGAAGAAGAAGAAGAAGAAAAACATTGTGAGGAGTGGTTAGTGGAGGCGAGTGGAGGGCAGTATTGGCAGAGAGAGAGGCGACTGATAGGTTCTGACTTTCTCTTCACACTCTCTGTCACGATGCCCGCTTCCCATCTCCACCTCTAATGTGAATCACCTTAGGTGGGCTTGTAGTGCCCGAGGTGTGTGGGAGCCACACCAGCCACCACCTCCCAAAGAGGATGAGACTCTTTGGATGACAAAGGAAGCTACGGCTGAGACTGAGGTCTTGGTCTTGCTATGCCCTCCTGTGAGTCTTGAACTTTCCCAGGAGAGAGACAACCCCAGAATGAAAATTGTTCTCACCATTTATAGATGTTTTAATTGATGTTAATTTCAGAATATTTTTAGATTTATTTAAAGAATCGAGAAGACAGAAAATGATCCCCATATATCCTCTTTCCATTTCCTTATAATTAACATCATAATTGGGTGCATGTATTTCAGAATACGGATACATTATACACAGCGCATTTGAATTTCTTTTATGTGCACATGTGTTTGTACGATAACCTGAGTTTTGTTCCCCAGAGCCCATATGAAAACTGGATACAGGTGGTTGATGTGTTTGCAACCCCAGTGCACCTGCTGAAAATAGAAGGCAAAAACTAGAGAATCTTCAGAAGCACTTGGACCAGTCAGCCTGATTCAAATAACAACAGTGAAGAAAACCAATCTCAGATAAGATGGGAAGGCAAAGAACAACACCTGACCTCTGACCTCTGACCTCCACATGCACACCAGGGCATAAACATGTCTGCATGACCTTCCCTCACTGGTCCCTCATCATGCTTCTAAACATAAGCAGACAAAATAGAATAGTATCATATTAAACAATAAAATCCTATTTTACAGTTGCAAAAAAAAAAAAATAGAATAGTATCCCAGAGTTGGCCACAGAGAGTTCTCTTGGTCCGTGTCCCTGTCCCTTTGACATACTCCCCATTATTTAAAGCAAAAGTGACTCTTTTGCATGTATTTGGTAAGCACAAGAGCAGAAGGGCTATGTATGCTGTTAACATGACTGCTACCTGATTTATTCAAATAAGCCTTTGACACAAGTCCTCCCGTTTACAGATAAGGAAGGTGTTACATGGAGTGTTCAGTAAATGTCTAAGAACACAGAGTTAGTCAAAGGTGAATATGTGGGGTGGGAATCACTCCAGATGTTCCTTACTTTGAGCATGAGTGTTGAAAGGAAAACCTCTTGTGATTCTCCAATCTGATGGAACACAAATGTTGGTTTCCTAAACATGGATATAAAGGAGGCCACAAAAAAAAAATGAAGGAGCTTTGAATGGTCCAACATGGTAGCAGTCACTTTTCTGTATCTTGTAGCCGCCCATGGTCAGCCAAAAAGAAAAAGTTGCCTAGGGGAAAAAAAAAAAAAAAAATCCACATGGCAACTTGTGTGCTGCCCCCTGGAGGACAGTTGTGGAAAGACAAGATGGGTGCTGGCGCTGACATTCCTGAAATTTTAGGGGTTTATTTTGGGGCTTGAGTGGGTCCTCTTAGAAGGCCTTAAATTAGATTGCATGAGCTCACTCCTCCCACGGAGGAGCAAGCCCTCAGCACACCACCATCCCTTCTAAAGTTTGGAGTTTCGTTTTCTCCATCTTCACCCCAAACTCTGCAAATGCAAGAAAACTTAAGGGCATCTGCTGAGCCTTGGTAATCATTTTGACCCTTGGCTGGGTAAACTCAGAGAAGGAAAGAAAAGAGAGACTCCCCCTACACGCGATCCTCTCTGAAAGCCCCCCACATTGACCCAGGATGTCACGCAAACGATTGCACAAACTGGTCCTGCACAGGCAGACAGACGCCCAGAACAGCGAAGCTTGGGGCAGGCGGGCTTCCCCATCAAGCACAGCCTGAAATGTGAATGCTCACCCTCAGCTTCTTCCCAGCAGCGTGGGCACCAAAGATCTTGCCTCCCCAGTGCCAAGCCACCGCGTTCCTGCCGTGTGCCAGCTCGCATCCTCTCGCTTTAAACAGTAGCCTCCTGAACAATAAAATTCAATTTTAGCAATTTCTTTGCTGCCTCCAAGAAGAGGTTGGGGAGGGATTCTCGGCATGAGGGCAGCTTTTCTTTATTGGCTTCTGCTTTGGAAGATGACAGCATCATCCTTTAGATTTCTTAAGGAAATGGAACACCCAGAAGTAGGCTGCGGCACCCAGCTGGGGCCCGAGACCTTGTGCATAATGACTAGGGAACTTCAAAACCTTTCTGAGGACAATGCCTGGCGTAATATGTTCATTGACATCCTGAGGGTCCAAGGAAACTAGGCCGCATGCATAATGAGGGGCGAGAACACTGGAGAACGGAGGGGACTGTGTCTGCGTGTCCCTCCAAGCTCTTGCCTCCTACTTGGGGAACAAAACTGTAAGGGAACAATGGCTACCAGACGACACCAAGCTGCCTCACTACCCCGGCAGGACCTACCTCTGATTCTAAAGTCATGATGCCACAGCTCCCGTCAATCACCTCCCGTGAAGCTGATGTCATTTGCCATCCACGTGGCTTTTTAGTGCTGGCTCCGTGACTGGTTTGCTATGTGGTGAACATGGTCTCTTCTTTGAGAAAAATCTAGTTTGGTCATCTGTAAAATGGGGACACTGTATATCTGGTAGGGAGATTCTTACCTGACTGGGTTCCTCACATGGGGGCCTGGATGAGGTCTAGGTAGATGCTCTGAGGACCCCCTGAGACAAATCAGAGGTGGTCCCCGTTCTCTTGAAGCTTAACCGATAGCTGAGAAAGTGAGATTCTTATGGCCAGACAATGAAAACTAGCCTGGAAATTACACACACACAAACACATGGAATTCACATGCACAAACACACACATACACTCACACACATACACACTATACTACACACATACACACACACACACACACACACACACACACACACACACACCAAAAACAAGTTCCCAACTGATGTACTTTTAGGAAAAAGAGCAATTCTACCATTTCTTTGTGTGTGTGTGTGTGTGTGTGTGTGTGTGTGTGTGTGTGTGTATCAGAGAGCACTTTGTGTCCCTGTGGAGGACCAAGGTTGAATTCAGGAATCAGGAATCATCCTGAATTGCTTCTACCTCCTTTTTGCTTTGCTCTGAGATTTCCCAGGCTCTGCCCACCAGAGCCAGAAGTGCAGGCTGCCACCATTTCCACCTGGCGTTTTTTACGTGGGACCTGGGATACGAATTCATGACTTTCTGCTTGCAAGGCAGAATCTTAACCCCTGAGCCATCTCTCCAACCCAAATTGTATAATTTTATAATGGGTTTTTAAGTTTTTTATATCTTTATTTATATCTTATTTATTTACTTATTTGAATATTTGTGTGTGTGTGTGTGTGTGTGTGTGCAGGCGTGTGTACTTGTGTGTGCACATGTCACTATACACACCTGTGCATGCACACAAGGGCCAGAAGAGCATCCATGCCCTCATCCATTACCCACCTGCTCCTGTCAGGCAGGGTCTGTCCCTGAACCTGGGGTTTGTGACTCAGCAATCCCCAGAGATCCTCCTGTCTCTACCGGCCTCACAGCTGGGGTTCCAAGTATTTGTGGGGTGCCCAGCTTGTTACATGAGCACTAGGATTTAAAGTCCCGTCCTGGTGATTGTAGAACAAGCATTCTTAACTGCTGTGAGCCATCTCTCCAGCCTCTCTTCAGTCACTTTAAAGGCCCGTGATGTCTTTTTCAAGCGAGGACACTTCTTTCTTTGCATCAGGCTAAAGCCCTGGTCAAGGTTGGGAGCCAAGATCTGGCGGCTTCACTGAGCTGCTCTCTGTAAGCTCCTTCCCTTGGACCATGGCTCCTTAGCGTGATAGTGACCAAGGAAAGAGGACAGGAGCAAACCCAAGCAAGGTATTATTTAATGAAGCAGCCATATTTGAAAATCTCATTGATCATTCATTCAAAGAGCACATACTGAAGTGTCAATGTTCAAACTTTTTCTTAAAAGTGTTCAAGTGCTATTCTTGGAGACACTAAGAATACAACAGTGAGCTAGATACGGCCTGGGGATGAAATGATGGGAAAGATCACCATGACACATTGCCGAAAGCTGAGGTTGAGGAGGGCATGGGGCACTGTGGGAGGACATGTGACAGTCTCCTTCTCTCCCCCAAGGGGAAGTCAGGGAAGAGTTTCTGGAGGAAGCAACATAGATGCCGAGGCCCTGTGGACAAGTAGGAAGGAGTGGGCTCTGTGAGCTAGTGTGATGGACAGGCTTGGGACCAGGGAAGGGCAGGGGCAGAGACAGGAGAGGAAGCTGGCAAAGAGAGCCCCACACCACATAAAGGCAGACACAGTGGTGCATTGTAATTTCAGTACTTCAGGAGCTAGAGACAGAAGGATCAGAAGTTCAAGGTCATTCTTGGCTCTAGACTAGGTTCGAGCCAGCTGGATTCTATGAAAACTCTGTCCCAAAAGGACAAAAGGAAAAACAATCTGGACATGTAGAAGCTGCTGGACAGCCATATGAACAGGCGATGAAGAAAGTTCTTGGTTATAGAATGAAGAGTAGAAAGAGCAATGAAATTTGGAGAGGCCCTGGGAAGTTCAGCCATCTAAGGAGGCAGCCATTCTCTCGTGAACTCTATGTATTCTTCAATCCAGGAAGAGCAAGCAGGAAGAGGCACAGCCAGTGCCCCATTCTACAGTGGAGGAGCTGTAGGCCAAAAACAGGCCATGCCGACATCCGCCTCGCTACCCCCTGCATTCAGATCTTGCTTTGTTTTGCGGAGCTACTCTGCTCGCCGTGAAATGTTTGGTGCGTCCTTGGGCTCTGCCTACCAGAATATTGGAATGCCGGTGGATTCGTTCGACCAAACATGACTACTCACAACCTCTCCAGATGTTGCTCGCCCGTCTTCCAGGAGGTAAAACCATCCCCAGCCGAGAACTATTATTCTAAAACGGCAGACCCCTAGAGAGCACCAATGAGGATGTTAACGGGGGGCTGTGCTGCCTCAAGGGCCTCAAGCAGATGCCTCAGACTGGGGAGATGGCTCAGCGAGTGAAGCGCTTGTTGCTCAAGCGTGAGGACTGCATTGGGGTCCCAGCAGTCACGTAAAAAGCAAGAGGTGGCATCGTGCACCTGCAATACAACAGCAGTGTTCGGGAGTCAGGGACAGGAAGATCCTAGGGGCTCACTGGCCAGCCAGTCCAGCCAGTCAAGGAGCTCCAGGTTCAGTAAGGGACCCTGCCTCAAAAAAAAAAAAAAAAAAAAAAGAGAGAGAGAGGTTGAAAGCAATCATTTTAAAAAGCCATCTGTCATGGTTTGAAATGTGTCCCCCACAGTCTCCTGTGTTTGGCAAGGTCATACCTTTGAGTGGTGGAGCCTTGCTGGAGGAAGGTGGTCACAAGGGATGGGTCTTGAGGTGGATGAGTCCCACCCTTCCTCCAAGAGAAGTCTGCCTTTGCAGCAAGCAGTCTTGCAGCTCTCAGCCTCCAAGATGTCTGCAGTGACATAGCCTTCTCCAGCTTTGGCCAGCCAGCCATGCTGCCTCCACTTTGAGAGACTGTGTCTCCCCTCTGGAACCCTAAGCTGAATAAATCTCCCTTTCTCCTTTAAGTTGCTTGACTTTGGGTGCTCTCACAGCAATAGTTAAGAATAACCGTAACACCATCTAATATCAACCTCTGGTCTGCACACACGCTCACAGCTGCGTGCACACACACATGCAGCTAGCACACACACCAGCACAGAGAACAATCCTTGTCCATTAGCCCCCGGACTTGTGGCACCAAGCCAGGACATTGTACATATCACTTTGCTTCTTAAACCACTGAAGTTTCCACTGGGAGAAAAAAGAGTCTTAAGAACAGATGCCGCCTCCCAGCCCCTTCATTTCACTCATACATTAAAGTAAGGATGGCTTTTTTTTTCTTCCCCTGTTAGCTAAAACTGTTATTCGCACTGGAAGAAAAGAGATCTCTCTCCTCACGTGCACAATCCAACCGATTTCTTTGCAAGCTAGCAGGTCACTGGTACCAAAAATGAGCATGATATCAAAGTCCACTTCTGCCCAATTCTAAAGGTCAGCTGCCCCTGTATTGGGTGGGCTCTGTCATCCCATATAATTACTTAAAACTTCCTTCTATAATAGACACTTTAAGAAAAGAAACATGAAATATCCCTTTCTGAGGTTTGGTCCATGGCTAAATCTGCAGATACTTTTTTTTCTAAAAAGAGGGGTTTCAGCATGGCCCCACACAGCAGAACAGAGCGTATCTGACTCACTCTGTTTCCTTCTCTACGTGGAAGTGTAATGGTAATGGAGATTGTCTTCCCTCACTCAAATCACCCTGCCAGACAAAGGCAGTTTTTCAGAAGAGCGTGTAATTTTATTACCTTAGTGCCGATTTTAATATAATTCATGTAATTTCTTCAGCAGGAGAAAAAGTCATTTTCCTAAATACCTGGTAAAATGAGAACTGATGGGTTTTTGATTCTCTCTCTCTCTCTCTCTCTCTTTCTCTCTCTCTCTCTCCCTCTCTCTTTCTCTCACAGAGTTTTCCACTCAGAGAAGAAACACAGTGAGGTACTTCCTTCAAATGGCCTCAAGCAGGAAAGCATTCGAAGCACCGTCCCAGCTCCGTCAATTCTAGCAGCTGTATCTCAGCGCAGAGCAGACATGTGCCCAAAACACCATCCGTCATAAAGACAAACACAAGCTGCCGTTCAAGTGTGTCCCAAACTCTTGATACTTAGGGTTGCAAAGCTCTTGTGGGGGCTGCCCCGTGCATTGCTAGATGGCTGGCAGCATCCCTGGCTTCCACCCACTCGTCTGCATCACCTCCAGCTGTGAAGAATGGAAACGCCTCTCCTTGCTGCATTATCAGGTGGGAGAAAGCATGAACTTGGTCCTTCGCTCTGGGCTCTCGTTCATCTACCTATTCCTGGGACCTGTGCAAGCTGTGGAGCGCTGGGAGCTGCATGCATATTCAGGTGGAATCATAGACAACCAAGAGCTACTCTGGATGGCAGGAAGCTGGAATCGAACTTCCTTTGTATCACCTACTCTAGCACTATTTTAAGCTCCTCAAAGAAATTCTATAACCACCCTATGGGATGGGCGGTATAACTGCATTTCCCACCTAAATGAGAAAGCTGTGTCAGACTGGCATTAGGTGTGAGATAGTGAGGAGAAACCGGAATTCAAACCAAGCATTTGATTCTATAGTCAGGATTCTTAGAAGAAGGGTATGTGTGTGTGTGTGTGTGTGTGTGTGTGTGTGTGTGTGTGTGTGTGTGGTGTTATGTTAAGGGAATTGAATTTGGAGTCAGTTCCACCTGCTCTCCTCTCCTGGTTCTGTTGCTTAGCAACTGGTAAACACAGGTCAGTTGACTAATGTCTCTGAGCTTTGCCCGGTTATGTACAAAGTAGGGACCATGGTTACTACATCAAAGAAAACAGTGAAGATGAAAGCCCACAGAGTTGGGGCCTGGGCCGCAAGGATTCCGCTTACCTCTCCCACCACCTGCTTCCGGAATCACCGTGGAATGGAGATGCAAAAGGTAAGAAGGGCCAGACTTTGCTCACCTCTCGCTTGTGGGGCCACAGTGGCCCCTTGAATGGCCTCCTTATCTATCCTCTTGCACCCTAAGTCAGCTCTTCTCCTGGTATCTGAAATTACTCGTCTCCCTGAATTCATGTACTTTGCCATGTGACTTGGTCCCTTTACCCACTGGGAAGCAGAGTGTATTTACCTGCCCCTTGAGTCTGGTTAGATATGGCTGCATTGACCAAAGGCTTGTATCTGAAACATTACCATACCAGACTTGAACACACATCTCCCTCATCTGCCCTCTCTTGGAATCCTCACTGGACACTGTATGTGGCTTGCTCAAGCTGATCCAACACCAGACAACAAAAAGTTCAGCCAGTATCAGCAAGCTGACCTGCAGTTGATAAATGAGAAATCCCAGCTAGGTGCAGTGTGAATCACTGTTTTAGTGTAGACATCAATTTGTTAAAATGACGTGTTAAAGTATTGGTTCTAAAGCAGCTAGCTTCAGAGATGGGACTTTTGAAATGTGATTGGATCAACAAGGGTTCCGCTGAAACCAATGGATTGAATCCATGAATAAGAGTCATAATTTGATGACTTTATTAAGAGCTCATAGAAACTAGGAGATCAGCCTGGCTGGAGGAAATGATTACTGGAGGCATGCAGGTGTCCTGTCCTGTCCTGTCCTGTCTCCCTCTGTCCCCTGGACGACACGGGGTGGTCTGCTACGCTATGTCCCCTCGAATAGCTTTCTCTGTTTCACTCAGTCCAGAGCCCTAGCCATGGGATACCACCCACATTTGGGGGTGGATTTTCCTACCTGAATTTTCCTAACGCCCACTCTGCCTGACACTCTGCCTGCCTCACAGACCCACAGGAGTGAGGCGGTGCAACCACAGACAGAAGCCTGAGAAATCATGAGCCAAAATAAAGTCATTTTTTCCTCTTTTAAGTGGCTTTTCTTGAGTATCGTCATAGGCACAAAATACAAGCACAGTAATTCACTCTTTTCCACCTGCTCATATCCGAAGTGGTTTGTTTTTCAACGACATCTGGTCTGACCCTCTCCAAAGAGTGCCTAGTATGTTCTACACTGTAGCCAGCATGTGGATCTATGCAGGGCTGTGAGTGGAGCTCAATGGTGGAAAAGTAAGAAGTAAGAAGCCCATCCTCAGCACCAAAAAATAAATAAATAAGTAAGTAAGTAAATAAATAAATACATAACTTAAAACCAGGCCTGGGGAGATGGCTCAGGGGTTAAAGATTTTGCCTCACAAGCAAAAGGACCTGAGTTCGGATCCCCAGATCCCATATCAGCATGTCATATCAAAATGGTGGCAGCCTGCACTTCTGGCCCTGAAAGGCAGAGCCTGAGAAACTCCAGAGCAAAACAGTAAGGAGGTAGAACAATCCAAGATGATGCCCAGAGTCACCCTTGGGACTCAAATGCCCTCTTGTACACACAGCACACAAGAAAATAAGTAAGTACATAAAGACCATGTAGGAGCTTACTGCCTCTTTGATGATGTCTCTAGAGAGAGTGCATAACTCACAGCGTTGAGACTGGAACTCAGATCCCACATAGTGATCCACTAACTCTGCGTGACAGAGCCTCGAGCTTCCTTCTGACCTCACTGTCCCCTGCTGGCGGAACGGCCCTTTCTCTCCAGCCACGCCTGAGTCTAGTCTGTCCCCAGACAGCTTCGTTCCTGCCTCAGGCTTTCTGCACTTGCTGTTCTCTCTCCCTGGAAAATCCACTCCCTGCTATGTCCACTTTTCCAGTTCCTTCTTGCCAATGAGGTTTGAACTCTAACGTCCCCTCTCCTAAGAAGCCTCCTGGCCACCCAGAAGCTCCCCTTCTTCAAAGCATTCTCTGTGATTTACTCATCCCCCCCCCAATACTTTCAGGCCAAGCTTGGAAGTGCACATCCGTAATCCCAACACTTTAGAAACTGAGGCAGGAGGTTTGCTAGCTTGAAGCCAGTCTGCACATGACTGCTAATCCTGATTGTCAACTTGATAAAATTTAGAATTAGCAAGGAAATACTCTCTCCAAGTCTGGGAGGGATTGTCTGGATTAGGTTAACTGAGGTAGGAAGACCCCACTCTAAATGTGGGTAGTGTCATCCCATGGGCTAGGAGTCTGATAGGCCTTCATCAAGGTCTGCAAGTAAGTAATGAGAAACCTGGTTAAGTTCACAGACGTTCTTTCCTGATCTCACCAGAAGGGGAGGGCATATAGTCTAGCAGATAAAAAGTAATCATTTTGCAAATGGGTGATGGACCCCTCCCTCACTGAGGTTTCCTACTCTTATTACATCTACCCTTGAATGTGCTATTACAACAAGACTCCAGTTTAACAGCTTTTTGTCTCTGGCCAGGGGGTGACATACAGTGCCCAGCAGAATGGAGTGAAGGGAATTGCAGGAGCAGCAAAACTGCAAAAGAAAATCAACAAACCACAATCCAGAACTTCAGAGACTCTATATCAATCACATAGAACTAGGCCAGCCTAATCTCTCCCCATCCTGGAGCTCAGGGACATTTGCGGAAGAGGGGGCGGTAAGATTGTAAGAGCAAAAGGATGGGAGGAGCAACGATTTGCAAGATTCTCAACAATAGTTGGGGCCAAAGCAATCATAATGGGACTTTGCATGCCCTGCGCAATGTCCAGCTCACTGTTGCCCTCATAAAGTCTAGCATCTGTTAAGGGCACCGAGACCCCTGGAGGCAAGGGATTGACAGCCATAGTAGTGATCTTAGGCTTAAGGGGAACAAGAGAAAGGGCTTATGGAAATGCCACTGGGTCCTTATATGTCATCGGAGAGGAGGACCCAGTGGAGAGTTAGGCGTACACAATAAAGGACTCTCTGGGAATTAGGGGGGAGGCACTGGGGGAAGGGGAGGGGGAGGAGGGGGGAAGGAGGGAACTGGTAAAAAATTTTAAAATGTATAATTAAATTTTTAATAAAAAAATAAAAAAAAAAGGAAAAAGGAAGCTGAACGGCCACGGTCACCACTCTGCACAGCCTGACTACAGGTGCAGCGTGACCAGCCACCACCACGCCGTCCCTGCCCTGATTGATGGACTGTACGCCCCTGAACGTTAAACCTCTTAGACTTGCTCCTTGTCATGTTTTTAATCACAGCAGTGAGAAAAGTAAGCAAGACACTGGGTTACACGCAAGACCTTGCCTCAAATAAACAAACCACTAGAAAAGCACTGCTCGCCATGTGAAATGATGGCTGTTCACCGATGGAGTAGAAGCTCCAGAAGGTGGGGGAGGAGACACTCCACTGAAGCTAACCCAGAATCCCCAGCACCTGCCCCTGGGGCCCAAAATGTCCTAGGGCTCATTATATACTTGCTGAGTAAGGTCCGGAAGGCAGGAACACTGCCTGATACTCTGATACGGACACCTCACCCTCTGGCCCTCCACCATGTCTCTTCCATCTTACTGACATAGCTAATGGCTCATGAAAAATATAAGGCAAATTGTGCCCTTACATCACCAGGTGTGAAGCCCAAGAAGAAAGTGGAATTAGTCTCGAACATGACATCACAGGCGAGTCCATGCTAGGAAGCCCCAGTCAACCCAAGGGAGATTGATTGTGGCCATCGCTCCACTGTATCATCAGATCATGAAAGGAGAGAGAGAGAATCCTTCACATTTGCATGTGCGTCTTAATGGGAGAAGGGATGCTGACCCTTCCCCTAAGGCCAGAAGCCTGCTCAGTTTTATTCCTTCCCCAAACAGCAAGAAAAGAGGCATAGAAGAGTAGATATAGTGGCACTGCTTGCCATAGGGGAGGTAGAGGCAGAAAGGTTACAAGTTCAAGGCCAGCCTGAGCAAGTAAGCAAGACCCTGTCTCAAAACAACTTTTTAAGAGGGCTGGGGATGTAGCTTAGTGATACAGCACTTGCTCAGCATGTATAAGTCCTAGGTGAGATTCCCAGTATTGAAGGCAGAAAAGAAGGAAGGAACAAAGGAAGGGAGGGAGGAAGGGAGGGAAGGAGGGAGAGAGGGGGAGGGTAGGGGAACGAGAGAGAAGAAGAGGAAGAGAAAAAGAGAAAGAAGATAAGCCTCCACACCTGTTACGATGAGCCCGTTTATCATC
Organism: Typhlomys cinereus; assembly: GCA_023101885.1. NCBI lineage: Eukaryota > Metazoa > Chordata > Mammalia > Rodentia > Platacanthomyidae > Typhlomys > Typhlomys cinereus. The sequence goes on along the minus strand of JALPQD010000299.1, from coordinate 199,533 downwards.
TGGTTGCCCTAGCAGCCCCTCTGCCGAGTCCCCGCGCTAACAAAATGATCTCCTCTCACCTTCTCCAGCTGTGCTCCGTGCCACCAGCACCCGCAGTCAGGCTCGCAGGTAAGAACACAGGGTGTTTCTCCAACTGCCATGTATGTCAGGCCCACAGGTAGCCTGCAGACGTGTCTCGTTTGACTTGCATGTTATTTTCATCTGCATTCATCTCCAACCCTTAAAAATAAGCAAGCTTAGCATACACACAGCTTTTCTTGGAAAATTAGACCATCTGACTAGGAGCACACATTCTCCCCAATGCCAAACTCAGTTGGAACGGAAAAAATGGCTGCTCCGTTGTTGATGGGGCAAAAACTACTCGTGTGTCATAGCACTGATTCAGTTCACGTAACTCCCTGAGGTTGCCTGTCCCAGCCCTTATAGGTATTGAGTTTGCAACCCCTGCCTCATACATACGCATATGCACATGTACACACACACACACACACACACACACACACACACACACACACACGTGTGTGAAACTGACAGGCTTTGAACTCTTCTTCCTGACCAGTTACACTGCATGTCACAGAGATCCTTGCTAGGCAGCTCTTTTGTGTCAATCAAGTGGGAAGGACCCACATTCTAATTTCCCTTTGCCTTATCCCTGCAGCCTCCAAGGAGGTAAAATCAGGAAGTGCAGATCCTAACCAGTGTTCTTCCCACAAAAGGAGCAGCTGTTAAGACTGAATATCATTCTCTGGGGAATGGCAACCTAACAGGAAGACGCTTAGCACATCCTTAATGTGGCGTGAGCTGCAAACTGTTCACATCCATTTCATCTTCCTGGCACACAGCTACAGCCAACAGTGACTGACTACAGCAGGACAAGGTACCGTCAACGAGACTACAGGACGAGTCTCAGCCCACAGTGCCTGCACGACAAGCACACAGCTGTCGCCGACCGTGACAAGTGCCGCAGCTTTTTCGTCCTCATCCTGGAGACGAAGCGGAGTTCTTCACACAGGCTAGACGCGTGCTCGCTCTCCCACTAAACTGTATCTCCCGCCATCATTTTCACTTTTGAGATTGAGATGGGGTCTCATTAACTTGCTTGGGTTGGCCTTGAACACCCTGTAGTCCAGGAAGCCCCCAAATCCACAATCCTCCACCTTAGTCTCCTGAGCAGCTATAAATACAGACTTGCCCGCCAGGTGTGGCTTGCTTAATGTCACTTCTGTTACACTGGTACCCCCTTGAGAATCCAGACCTCTCGAGAAATTATTAAATGAAGAAAAACACCCAGAATCGCCAACACAGGAGTTAAGTGCCAGGTGCTCCCCATTCAGGCCACTAGCAAGCCATAGAATGATAGCTATGCTCCAAATGTTGAGCACATTCTACCTTTGTGGTCTTGCAAATATCCTGTCCTTCCCTTCTTCATCTGGAAAATGGGTATGATTACATAATAGCCTTGGATGTTAAAAGGAACCACACAGATAACACACTCAGCATGACATCTGTAGTAGGTCCTGAGCAAAATTTCCAGGATCATCCTTTCAACCTCCCTTCGCGTCCATGGAAAAGCCTAGTGTGGGCAGACGGAGGCACCCTTCTTTGAGTAGATGTCTAAGCAACAGCTGAAGTTGGCACCCGCGTAAGTGATGAGCTTGAAGGACAATAAACCCAAGAAAGGAATGGTCCCATGGGGAAAGTCGGGGGTGGGGGTTCAGACACACAGAGGTTGCTATTCCCTAACTTCTTCCTATTCTGCCATCCCTTGCCATTCCCAGCTGCGGAGACAAGCCACCTGCCGGGAATCATCAAGAGAGAAATGTCACATCACAGTTGCAGAATTTGAGCATAAAATGCTGCAGACTCAAAGGAGAAACATTTGTGATGACAGGAAGGGAAAAGTGACTTGAGCATCTCCAAGAAGCAGGGCTAATCAGATGAAGGCAAGGCGGCCATTGCCACGAAGCCATTTGCAAAGGAGCAATCTTCCCTAAATGAAGAAACGCTACATAAACAGCTCCCGGGCGCCAGGGGCCCCATCAGCCCTCAGTCCGGAAGAGCGCAGCTCCAGGCCCGGCATCCACAGATGCAGCTACTACCTAGGATGCTGCAGATACCGGTACATTTCAGAAAAGGCCGTCCCGGGTAATACTGGTGTACACCAGTACACATAACAATGGGTTTCCTTACAATGCTTTCGTATATGCATCTCATGCATTTTGGTCATAGTCTCCCTGTTACCCTCTCGTGCCTTCTCTCACTCTCACTGACCCGCTTCCTTTTCTTAACCACCTCCCTTTTGTGTTCATGTCTTTTTGGTGACCAGTAAGTTGAGCTGGGTTACTTACAGGAACCTGGGTGAGGGGTCCCTCAGAGGAATAAGGACCACTTACCAGTGTCTCCATCACTGAAGAAAAGTTCTCTTCCTCCCTCAACCACCTTTAACTACCTGTAACTCCTCAAGGAGGAGATGGGGCCTCCTGTGCTAATTGCCTGAAAGTCCTGAGTGGGGGAAGGTCAGGGCCGAGCAAACCCCACCTCCATTCCATGACGGACTGTCCATAGGCCCAACCTTCGCATCAGGTATTTTAAATTCTGGGTGTTGGTTCCCCTCCCTATTCTAAGCTATGTTCAGTGGTTTCGCTCTTCTCAAATACATCAACAGCAGAAAAAGCCACCGAGGGACCAAGTCTCTACGAAGGGTAACAACCATATTGACTTGTCCTCGCTAGTGCCTGTGGGTGCTCGAACATGCAGAAGCCAGGCTAAGGTGGAAGATTTGTCCTTCCTAGAGTTAATCTAAGGAAGAACAGCCAATGAGCCTGGGTGCCCCATTCTATTGCAAACCAGCCAGTGGGAACCCAGGCCCCAACCTCCTTCTTACGGGGTCCCAACCTCCTTCCTATGGGGTCACCCTCCTGGGGTAGTACTATAAATTCAGGGAAGCCTCTGCACCCCAGAGCCCACTGGAGTTATGCAAACTGGCCAGAGTTTTGCTTGGTCTGCCCGCTTTCCTTCCCCATGGAAACTATCCATGATTTCCCATCACTCCCTCTTGCCTCTTGACCAACTCTGATGCTTTCCAGCATGCACCACCACAATAATGTGACCTGCTAACCTTCTCTTAGGATCAGTGACCACAACAGACTATGTTTTCAGTAGCTGTCATGTGAATCTCATGTGAATCACTGTAGCAGTGATTCGCCTGCATGACTGTTGATAAATCACCATCAAACAGCCTAAGGGAACAAAGGGTTTATTCTTTTATGATAGTCCAGTTACAGTTCGTAGTCCAGCTTGACAGAAGAGCTCACACCAACACCAGGGCCAAGAGAGCTGTCCACATCATCTCTACATAAGGATGAGAGAGGAATGATCCTTACTTGCCAGACCAGCATATCTGGCCAAGTCTACACAAGGATGCCCACTTTCCAACCAGTTCTCTGAATTTTATTCCAGGGCCTAGTCCCATTCACCATGGGCTGGGCCTTCCCCATCAGCTAGACAATCTCCTGCAGGTTTGTTCTGGGCTTAACTCAACTACTAATTCTCTGCAAATGTGCCCAGAGCTCAAATCCTGAATTGTCAAGTTGACACCTGTGCTTAACCATGACAATCACTAACCCTGCCATACTTAAATAATATAATTATGAAGCCTTTATTTTCATATACAGCCTAAGCAATTTCCCAAAAGTCACCTGGCCAATTGTTAGTCTCCTAGTTTCAGAGGTTCCTTTCATGCAAGAGCAGTCATTGGTAAAAACTAGAAATGCAAGGTTAGAGACACAAAACATCAGTTCACTTACTTTGACGATGACCTTGGGGAATTCTCTTCTGACAGCCAAGGGTATTCTCTTGGGGGCTTTGTTCTCTTAGTTCATCCCTAACCAATCTCGTCAAGAATCCCACAAGGAGATGATACAGGAAAAGGTATTTTTGAATAAAAGGAGGAAATAAAATAAGGGTCCAAGCACAGAAGAGCAGGTGAATCCCACTCCTAAGGAGATGTCACTCACAGAATGAAGAAAACACAGGTCTGACTGGGAGGGGTCGGACTGCTCTGAACAACACAGCTATGATGAAACCAAGAAACATCATTTCTTCCATTCCACATCTCTGTTCCCCCTCTACCCCCTACCCCTGAGAAAAGAACTGTTATTACTGTACTCCAATCTCCTTATGCCCCCTTTTGGCTTCTCCAAACCTAACCTCACTGTAGTATCTGGACTTTGGACTGGAACTGAAATATTCTCCTTCTTAATTCCCAGTCTTCCTATGTAGATCCTTCATGCTTCAAGGGTGTGAGTGTGTGTGTGTGTGTGTGTGTGTGTGTGTGTGTGTGTGTGTGTACATGCATGTGCATGAATATAGAGCCCAGATGTTGACATCAGCTATCTTCTTCAATCACTTCTCACCTTATCTTTTTGTTTTGAGACCCAATCTCTCACTAAACCTGGATTTCACTGACTGTGCTACTGAATGACCGGTGAGGAATCTTCTCCACCTCTCAGTGCTAGGATCACAGGAACACTTCATTGCACCCCAACTCTTTTTGCACAGGTGATGGGAATTGAACTCAGATCCTCTTGCTTGCACAGTAAGCACTTGACTAACAGCTATTTCTCCAACCCCACCCTGGGAACACTGTGGGGGCTGGTTCAGGCATTCCTGGGACACCCCCCCCCCAGTACTGACCAATCTGAGTAACAAAATCAGCAGTTTGAGCTTCTTCGTTCCTGCTCTTTCTCTCCCTCCCTCCTCCCTCGTCTCTCTTCCTCATCGTCCCTCCCTCCCTCTCCCCTCGTCTCCTCCTCCCCTCTCTCTCTAGAGAGGTGAGAGTGGAGGGGAAAAATGTGATGGGCGGGGGATGGGGGGGGGGAGTAGAGAGTTGTATTAACTAGGAGGGTAGGGGAGGGTCTAAAAACTCTCCTCCTCCCTTCCTCTATCCCCTCCTCCCCTCTCTCTCTCCCTCCTCTCTCCCTCCCTTTCTCTTTCCCTCCTCCCCTCTCTCCTCTCTCCCTCCCTCTTTCCTTCCTCTCTCTTTCCCTCCCTCCTCCTCTCTCCCTCCCTCTCTCTTTCCCTCCCTCCTCTCTCCCTCCCTCCCTCTTCCCCTTCTCCTCTCTGCCTCCTTCCTTCCCTTCCTTTCTGACGGCTGCTGTAGTGTGACTTGCCTCCTGCTTCTTCCACCACGCCTTCCACTATGTGTTCCCTGCCATCATGGGCTCTATTCTTCAATCAAATAACTCACACTTCCCCCTTTTTGGGGGGTCAGGGTAGTTTTTCACAGCAGCAGAAGAGTAGCTGGAACACCTGTCTTGTTGGGGTGCCGTGAGATGGGTACTGTCGTCAGTACCCCTTTTGAGTGTGGAGCTGAAACACGCAGGGAGGTTGAAGGCCGGCAGGTCAGAACATGATGGGGTCAGACCTGCGCCGAGCCGTCTGGCTCTGGAGTGCGCACGGTCAACCTCACGCTCAGCCTTCTCCCTCCCAGCCTGCCCTCTTGCCTCCCTGATGGCTGCGGGGGCCTGAACCGGCCTCTTGCTTCTGCTCGTAAGCCTTGTCTTCTGCCAAGAGGGTCCCGCCGTAATGGGGTGGATCTTCCCTCTGAAACCACAAGCCGAATAAATACCCATTTCTTCCTTAAGTTGTATGTGACTTGCATGTGTTGCTGCACAGCATTGAAGAATAAGAGTGACTGTACCAGGAGGGCTGTTCAAAGCAGGAGTTGAGGCTGGCTTTATATGTTTACATTTTACATAATGCACATATTATAGCTATATATTGTATGTATATGTACTCTGCAATGTATATATATGATATATATCATATATACTGTGGGTATGTGTGTGCAGATGTATTTATGTGTGTGCAGGTGTGCGTGTGTGCAGATGTGTATATGTGTGTGCATGTGTGCATGTGTGCAGATGTGTGTGTATGTGTGTGTGTGTATGTATGTCTAGGTGTGTGTGTATGTATGTATGTTTGTGTGTATGTGTGTATGTGTATGCGTGTGTATGTATGTGTGTATATGTGTGTGCATGTACGTGTGTATATGTGTGTGCATGTATGTGTGTATATGTGTATGTATGTGTGTATGTGTGTGTATGTGTGTATATGTGTGTATGGTGCATGTATGCATGTAGATGCACATGTATGTGCAGGTGTGTGTATGTGTATGTATGTGTGTATGTGTATGTATGTATGTGTATCCAGGGGTGTGTGTATGTGTGTGTATGTATGTATGTGTGTATATGCATGTGTATGTATGTGTGTGTGTATGTGTGTATATATGTGTATGTGTGTATGTGTGTATATATGTGTATGTGTGTATATGTGTGTATGTGTGTATGTGTGTATGTGTGTGTGTGTATGTGTGTATATATGTGTATGTGTGTATATGTGTGTGTGTGTATGTTGTATGTGTGTGTATGTGTGTATGTGTTGTTTGATGATGTTTTGTATTGTTGTATTGTGTTTATGTGTGGTGTGTGTTTATTTGTGTGTTGTTGTGTATTTGTTGTATGTGTTTTTTATTTGTGTGTATTTGTTTTTGTGTATTGTGTGTGTGTTTTGTATGTTGTGTTGTTGTGTATTTATGTGTGTTGTGTTTTTGTATATGTGTGTATGTTGTTTGTATGTTGTTTTGTGTATGTTGATTTTTTTTTTTATGTACTGTTGTTTGTGTTGTGTGTTTATGTGTTTCTTGTGTGTGTTGTTTTTTGTTTTGTGTGTTTTGTTATTTGTTGTTTTATTGTGTATGTTTTTTTATGTTCTTTTGTTGTTATCTTTTTTGTCATTATTTTTTTTTTTGTGTATGTCTTTATGCTACCTATTCTTGTTTTTTCTTTTTTTATTGTCTGTTGCTATTTTTTCCTTTTTTTTGTGTGCATGTGCGTGCCCATGGAGGCCAGCGGATGATCTTAGATGGTGTTCCTTGGGTACCCTCTACCTTATTTTCTTGGGACAGGAGCCGAGGACTCCGGAGAGGCTAGGCTGGGCTGCAGTGAGCTCCAGGCATCCCCCTGTTTCTGCTTTCTGAGATTACAAAATGGCACCCTAACTTGAGTTTTGGAGTTAGAATTCAGATCTTTGTGCTTGCAAGACAAGTGTCTTACCTACTGAGTCACCTACATTGACTTTTTGTAAGTGTTTATTTATGTTGTGTCTGTCTACACTTGTGTACCATGGAGTGCTGTGGAGGTCAGAAGACACATTGCCGGAGTTGGTCCTCTCCGATCATGTGGCTTTGGGTGGAGTTCAGGCCGTCCAGCTTGTGGTGACACGTGCCTTACTATCCGACCCTCCTCCCCAACCCTCACGGCCATTTTTGTAAAAAGTGTATTTTAAAGGGATAGATAATTTATTCTAGAGTCAAATATGAGTGACCTTGGTCCGGGAACACAGATTCAGGTGGCCCCAAATTCCACGTGTTTCGCTGTGGCAATAAGTTTCTTGAGATTTTATAATTTCAGAACAAAGAAAAGCATAAATTAAGACACTTTTCAAATACATCGGGGAAAACACCAGCTGAGGCTAGTTACAGCAAAGCTGGGAGAACTCTGTTACAGGTGTTTGATGATATGAGGACATTCTTAGCTTTTGGTTGGTGGGAGTTAGTCATGTGTCTAAAAGCATTGTTAAGAAATAAAAAAGACAAATCATGAGGAGGAGAACCTATGGCCCATAAAGTCCCAAGCATTTCTTATCTATCCCTTTACAGAAAAATGCTTGCCAACTTGTCACCGATAGTTCACACTTGGCTTAGTCTACTTGGGTTTGAAGTCTGGCTCTGCCACGTGTTGCCTCAGGAAAATGACTTAGCCAGTGAGAGTCCTCACCTGCAAACCAAAGTGTCTAAAAACAACTACCTTGTAGGTTTGCAGTGGAAATTAAGCGAGCTCCTGAATGTGAAGTGTTAGGCCAGTGCCTGGAGCACGGAAAGAGCCTGTAAGTCTTGTGAAGTGTGATTTCTCCACCTGGCTGAGCTTCTGTGCTGTATTGACTAAGCAGGAGACTTGGCATTCATGTGTCGAGCTTTGAGTTTGTCTAAGACAAGATCTGTTTAGTCTCAGGTATGCACTGTACTGTGTTCTTAATCACACTTGCAGCTGGATATATGTACACACACACATATGCTATAGAGAATGCGGGCTGGTCTCACGCCAGAGAAATGGAAGGTGGGTCGAGGCGTAGTCCACCGTCCTGGCTTCCATGTGCCACTTGGCTGTCACTGAGATCCTCTCTGGCTCTCTAGTCCTGCTGGGGTGCTGTGTGGTTTCTTTGCAAAAAAAGAGGCAGCAGCTGTTACCAAGGTAAGTACCGGTGAGCCACTTTCAGTTGGCATCTGAGTACAGCTGCTACCACCCTGAGTACGAGTCACCACATTGTCATCTGGAAATGGAGCACGAAGACAGGATGGTAGCAACGGAGAGCAAGAATCATTGGTGGTGACTTAGCTAACTTTACACCTTCATGGTGACAAAAATACCCCAGAGACTGCGGAGGAGAATTTTTGTTCCTGGTTTGAGGAGTCTCTGTTGGTGGTTGCTTGGTCCCTCCCTGTGGGGAGGGCATAGAGGGAGCAGAGGGGCTCACAGAAGGCTGATGGGAGGCGGAGCGAAACAAGACCCCCTGTCTTGCCTTCCAGAGCCTTCAAATCAGTCTCCGTCAATGAACTTCACATTTCAACCACTTTCTCAACACTCTTGGCTGGCTGGCGCCCACTTTAATACCTGACCTGGGGGGGTGGGTGGCATTTCCAATTCCAACCATGAAAACTGGTGCCCTGGTTGCTTCTGAGCGCTCTTAGGACACACCCTGGTCACTGTTGGCCCCTGTTGCTGGTTGGGACTTGGGGGTGAGTTTATCTGGAAGCATCTGGACCTCTTAACTTCTATTTTCTTTATTGGAAGAATGGAACCATTTTTTTTTTTTGCCTCATACGTTTATGGAACGACATTATAAATCAGAGGTAGGTAAGTTACCACCTATAAGCTAAGATGGAGACTACTAAAACTAAGATTTTCTTTATTATATTTTTTTTTTGAGACAGCATCTCCCATAACCCAGGCTGGCCTATGACTGTCTGTGTGGAGAAGGGTGGCCTTGAACGTCTAGTCTTCCTGTCTCCAGTGCCCCAGACATGCCCCCACTGTGCCCAGTTTGCACAGCCCTAGGATAGAACCTGGGGCTTCTTGCCCGCTAGGCAAACTCTCATCAACTAAGCTCCAGTTTTTGAAGTGATATTATTTAAATGGTTGAGGAGAATCAATCAAAGGTTATTTCAGGATACATGAAAATTCAGCGGGACATAGCCACGTTCATTCCCTTATATATCGTCTGTGGCGACTTTTGTGTGGCAGTGGCAGATTTGAAAGACTGTAAGAAAGCATGTTTGACTCAAAGTTCAAAATGGTTGTTACCTGACCCATTAAAGAAGTTTGCTGATCCTAATGTAAAACACTCTTTTTTTGGGTTGGGTTCCCTCAGAGGCAAACATTGAGAAAAGAGTTTGGGTGCAAATCCTTGCTTTGGGGAGCGATTGCATGAAGCATCGTTGAACATGCCTTGGGGTAAGGAAGGCGGCTAGTAAATGTATAGGTAAGTGGATCACTGGGGCTGAATTCCATGGGGAGGCCCTAGAAATGAGAGTGGAACACAGTTTCCAAGAAGCAAAGAAATGCAGGTACTTACCACGGACTCAATAGTCTCTGGTTGGGCACTGCTTTGGGCTAAATGAGCAATACTGACTCTCTGGCATTTCCAAGATCAAGCATGGTCCCTTCTGTGTAGTAAGGGCTCCATGCATATTAGATATTAATAAAAATGTAATAAGGTTGTCAACTTTGCAAAGTGGCAGATGGTGTTGGTTGAGTCAGATTCTGCCTGACCTTGGGCAAGCACTAACTTCTGTAACCTCATTAAACAGCAGTCAGGATTAAATGAGATAATGCTTGGCACCAAGCAAGTGTCCTATTAATTTTAATTATTATTACCACTTATTGGATTGGAATAATTCACATATTGAGTCAGATTCATGAAACTTTTATGAAAATTATGTCTGTTTCTTTTAAAATCCCTGAGCATGTAATAAAATTCTGTAATTAAAATATTCAGGGCATCTGAAAGCCAGGGAAGTCAAATATTAACGAATTGAGAGAGGGGAACGTGGTGCCCATCTGCGGGAGTGTTACTGTAGTGCATGGCACCT
>JALPQD010000299.1:132500-189298 GCA_023101885.1 Typhlomys cinereus | reverse complement strand
ATCTATCTCAACAACTTTGACTTTGGCATTGTCATTTTAACTCTTAAGATTCTCAATTTCACTAAACTGAATTATTTGGCCTGGGGTGGACTGGTGGGCGGGGCCTGAACGGGGACTTACCTAGGGCGCTGGGGTGAGGCCCGGGTGGACCGCGTGCGTGTCCCGACCAGCGGAGCGGGGTGGGGTGTAAGGAGGATGGGCGCGTAGGCGTGGAGCTACTTAACCCGGGGCAGCTGGGGCGGGGCCCGGGCGCGCAGGGGAGGTCCTCCTCGTCCCTCGGCCCCCGCGCGGCTCCGCTGGATGGTGGGTGGGAGTCGAGCGGTCCTGGGCTGACCTGGGGTCCTAGAGCGCGGGTGAGGCCCGGCTGGATCGCGCGTGCGCGTCCCGACCGGCGAGAGCGGGGTGGGGTGAAAGGGCTGAATGTCCTATAATCTTAACCACAGAGACTTCTCATGACAGAGGACCAAGCTTGGAATGTTCACAAGTATGAGGACAGCCGGCATCTTTTGGCTTCTTTTAACTGACTTAGCAGGGATGCGCGGCCCCCCTGGTGCCACGTGAATGTCCCCAGGGGCTCATGTGATCACGGACTCGGTTTAGTATGTCACTGTGGGAAGGATGTAGAACCTTGAAAGCAGATTCTGGCTGAAGGACTACGTCACTGGGGGTGGGCCTAAGATCTGATACACTGCAACCTAGCTGCATGGTACTCTCACTCGTCCCCTCTATCTTTCTTCTGCTCTATCCTCAATCGTCACATCGTCCCCGTAATTCTATACTTTCTGGATGCACGATAATGACTGGTCCACTAGAGCTCGAGATCACCCGGTTTCGCCGTGCACGGAGCTACCCAGTGCTTATCCTCCTTCTCAATATAGATCTCCTTGTCTTCCAAACTCTTACTTCTCGTAGACTAGAGTCAGCGACGACCTGCAGTACTCCGAGTCGAAACTCTCTAGCCTCTACCGTGCACCCACTCTGCGTCCGCTCCTTCACGCCTCTTAACCATTTCACCTCTACTACGCACCCCCGTCTTCGTCCTCCACTCTCCACCCCTTCCCTTTCTCCTCCTCTCCCTGCCCTCTTCCCTCTCTCTGCCTCCTTCCTTTCTTTCCTTTCTGACGGCTGCTGTAGTGTGACTTGCCTCCTGCTTCTTCCACCATGCCTTCCACTATGTGTTCCCTGTCATCATGGGCTCTATTTTTCAATCAAATAACTCACACTTCCCCCTTTTTGGGGGGTCAGGGTAGTTTTTCACAGCAGCAGAAGAGTAGCTGGAATACCTGTCTTGTTGGGGTGCAGGTTGTGACCTTACATCCGGGAATGCCGTGAGATGGGTACTGTCGTCAGTACCCCTTTTGAGTGTGGAGCTGAAACACGCAGGGAGGTTGAAGGCCGGCAGGTCAGAACATGATGGGGTCAGACCTGCGCCGAGCCGTCTGGCTCTGGAGTGCGCACGGTCAACCTCACACTCAGCCTTCTCCCTCCCAGCCTGTCCTCTTGCCTCCCTGATGGCTGCAGGGGCCTGAACCGGCCTCTTGCTTCTGCTCGTAAGCCTTGTCTTCTGCCAAGAGGGTCCCGCTGTAATGGGCTGGATCTTCCCTCTGAAACCACAAGCCAAATAAATACCCATTTCTTCCTTAAGTTGTATGTGACTTGCATGTGTTGCTGCACAGCATTGAAGAATAAGAGTGACTGTACCAGGAGGGCTGTTCAAAAGCAGGAGTTGAGGCTGGCTTTATATGTATATGTTTTACGTAATGCACATATTATAGCTATATATTGTATGTAGATGTACTCTGCAATGTATATATATGATATATATCATATATACTGTGGGTATGTGTGTGCAGATGTGTTTATGTGTGTGCAGGTGTGCGTGTGTGTGCAGATGTGTATATGTGTGTGCATGTGTGCATGTGTGCAGATGTGTATGTGTGTATGTGTGTGTGTATGTATGTCTAGGTGTGTGTGTATGTATGTATGTTTGTGTGTATGTGTGTATGTATGTGTGTATGTGTGTGTATGTGTATGCGTGTGTATGTATGTGTGTATATGTGTGTGCATGTATGTGTGTATATGTGCATGTATGTGTGTATGTGTGTGTATGTGTGTATATGTGTGTATGGTGCATGTATGCATGTAGATGCACATGTATGTGCAGGTGTGTGTATGTGTATGTATGTGTGATGTGTATGATGTAGTGTATCCAGGGTTGTGTAATGTGTGTTGTATGTTGTAGTGTTGTATATGCGTGTGTATGTGTGTGTGTGTATGTGTGTATATATGTGTATGTGTGTATGTGTGTATATATGTGTATGTGTATATGTGTGTGTATGTGTGTGTGTGTATGTGTGTATATATGTGTATGTGTGTGTGTATGTGTGTGTGTGTGTGTATGTGTGTATATATGTGTATGTGTGTGTATGTGTGTATATATGTGTATGTGTGTGTGTGTGTATGTGTGTATATATGTGTATGTGTGTATGTGTGTGTGTGTGTATGTATGTGTGTGTGTGTGTGTGTGTGTGTGTGTGCATGTGCGTGCCCATGGAGGCCAGCGGATGATCTTAGATGCTGTTCCTTGTTACCCTCTACCTTATTTTCTTGGGACAGGAGCCGAGGACTCCGGAGAGGCTAGGCTGGGCTGCAGTGAGCTCCAGGCATCCCCCTGTTTCTGCTTTCTGAGATTACAAAATGGCACCCTAACTTGAGTTTTGGAGTTAGAATTCAGATCTTTGTGCTTGCAAGACAAGTGTCTTACCTACTGAGTCACCTACATTGACTTTTTGTAAGTATTTATTTATGTTGTGTCTGTCTACGCTTGTGTACCATGGAGTGCTGTGGAGGTCAGAAGATACATTGCCGGAGTTGGTCCTCTCTGATCATGTGGCTTTGGGTGGAGTTCAGGCCGTCCAGCTTGTGGTGACACGTGCCTTACTATCCGACCCTCCTCCCCAACCCTCATGGCCATTTTTGTAAAAAGTGTATTTTAGAGGGATAGATAATTTATTCTAGAGTCAAATATGAGTGACCTTGGTCCGGGAACACAGATTCAGGTGGCCCCAAATTCCACGTGTTTCGCTGTGGCAATAAGTTTCTTGAGATTTTATAAGTGCAGAACAAAGAAAAGCATAAATTAAGACACTTTTCAAATACATCGGGGAAAACACCAGCCGAGGCTAGTTACAGCAAAGCTGGGAGAACTCTATTACAGGTGTTTGATGATATGAGGACATTCTTAGCTTTTGGTTGGTGGGAGTTAGTCATGTGTCTAAAAGCATTGTTAAGAAATAAAAAAGACAAATCATGAGGAGGAGAACCTATGGCTCATAAAGTCCCAAGCATTTCTTATCTATCCCTTTACAGAAAAATGCTTGCCAACTTGTCACCGATAGTTCACACTTGGCTTAGTCTACTTGGGTTTGAAGTCTGGCTCTGCCACGTGTTGCCTGAGTGACCTCAGGAAAGTGACTTAGCCAGTGAGAGTCCTCACCTGCAAACCAGAGTGTCTAAAAACAACTACCTTGTAGGTTTGCAGTGGAAATTAAGCGAGCTCCTGAATGTGAAGTGTTAGGCCAGTGCCTGGAGCATGGAAGGAGCCTGTAAGTCCTGTGAAGTGTGATTTCTCCACCTGGCTGAGCTTCTGTGCTGTATTGACTAAGCAGGAGACTTGGCATGCATGTGTCGAGCTTTGAGTTTGTCTAAGACAAGATCTGTTTAGTCTCAGGTATGCACTGTACTGTGTTCTTAATCACACTTGCAGCTTGGATATATGTACACACACACATATGCTATAGAGAATGCGGGCTGGTCTCACGCCAGAGAAATGGAAGGTGGGTCGAGGCGTAGTCCACCGTCCGGGCTTCCATGTGCCACTGGCTGTCACTGAGATCCTCTCTGGCTCTCTGGTGGGGTGCTGTGTGGTTTCTTTGCAAAAAAAGAGGCAGCAGCTGTTCCCAAGGTAAGTACCAATGAGCCACTTTCAGTTGGCATCTGAGTACAGCTGCTACCACCGCTGAGTACTGAGTCACCACATTGGTCTATCTGGAAATGGAGCACGAAGACAGGATGGTAGCAACGCAGGAGCAAGAATCATTGGTGGTGACTTAGCTAACTTTACACCTTCATGGTGACAAAAATACCCCCAGAGACTGCGGAGGAGAGATTTTTGTTCCTGGTTTGAGGAGTCTCTGTTGGTGGTTGCTTGGTCCCTCCCTGTGGGGAGGGCATAGAGGGAGCAGAGGGGCTCACAGAAGGCTGATGGGAGGCGGAGCGAAACAAGACCTCCTGTCTCTGCCTTCCAGAGCCTTCAAATCAGTCTCCGTCAATGGAGACTTCACATTTCAACCACTTTCTCAACACTCCTTGGGCTGGCGACCACTTTAATACCTGAGCCTGGGGGCGGGGGTGGGTGGCATTTCCAATTCCAACCATGAAAACTGGTGCCCTGGTTGCTTCTGAGCGTCTCTTAGAGGACACACCCTGGTCACTGTTGGCCCCTGTTGCTGGTTGGGACTTGGGGGTGAGTTTATCTGGAAGCATCTGGACCTTCTTAAACTTCTATTTTCTTTATTGGAAGAATGGAACCATTTTTTTTTTTTTTGCCTCATACAGTTTATGGGACGACATTATAAATCAGAGGTAGGTAAGTTACCACCTATAAGCTAAGATGGAGACTACTAAAACTAAGATTTTCTTTTATTATATTATTTTTTGAGACAGCATCTCCCATAACCCAGGCTGGCCTATGACTCTCTGTGTGGAGAAGGGCGGCCTTGAACGTCTAGTCTTCCTGTCTCCAGTGCCCCAGACATGCCCCCACTGTGCCCAGTTTGCACAGCCCTAGGATAGAACCTGGGGCTTCTTGCCCGCTAGGCAACTCCATCAACTAAATCCAGTTTTGAAGTGATATTATTTAAATGGTTGAGGAGAATCAATCAAAGGTATTTCAGGATACATGAAAATTCAGCGGGACATAGCCACGTTCATTCCCTTATATATCGTCTGTGGCGACTTTTGTGTGGCAGTGGCAGATTTGAAAGACTGTAAGAAAGCATGTTTGACTCAAAGTTCAAAATGGTTGTTACCTGACCCATTAAAGAAGTTTGCTGATCCTAATGTAAAACACTCTTTTTTGGGTTGGGTTCCCTCAGAGGCAAACATTGAGAAAAGAGTTTGGGTGCAAATCCTTGCTTTGGGGAGCGATTGCATGAAGCATCGTTGAACATGCCTTGGGGTAAGGAAGGCGGCTAGTAAATGTATATGAAGTGGATCACTGGGGCTGAATTCCATGGGGAGGCCTAGAAATGAGAGTGGAACACAGTTTCCAAGAAGCAAAGAAAGCAGTACTTACCACGGACTCAATAGTCTCTGGTGGGCACTGCTTTGGGCTAAATGAGCAATACTGACTCTCTGGCATTTCCAAGATCAAGCATGGTCCCTTCTGTGTAGTAAGGGCTCCATGCATATTAGATATTAATAAAAATGTAATAAGGTTGTCAACTTTGCAAAGTGGCAGATGGTGTTGGTTGAGTCAGATTCTGCCTGACCTTGGGCAAGCACTAACTTCTGTGAACCTCATTAAGACAGCAGTCAGGATTAAATGAGGTAATGCTTGGCACCAAGCAAGTGTCCTATTAATTTTAATTATTATTACCACTTATTGGATTGGAATAATTCACATATTGAGTCAGATTCATGAAACTTTTATGAAAATTATGTCTGTTTCTCTTAAAATCCCTGAGCATGTAATAAAATTCTGTAATTAAAATATTCAGGGCATCTGAAAGCCAGGGAAGTCAAATATTAACGAATTGAGAGAGGGGAACGTGGTGCCCATCTGCGGGAGTGTTACTGTAGTGCATGGCACCTGTGTCTGAGCAGAGACACGTCCTAATGCTTAATTAGCTCCCAAGGTCTCTGGTGCAGAACTCATTTTTATGGAAGTGATAAGGTTCAGGAAGTCCAAGACAACATTGCCAAAAATCCTTTTGGTGTCCTTGAGAACTTTCAACTCAATTTACTACAGCATACCAAGGTCTTGGTGCACATGTGCAAGTCTCTATATTGGATGGGGACATGGCTACTAATCATGGACAGAGCTCCATCGTTAAGATGTGTTTAATCTGCCTATAATTTGCCATGGCCAAAATACTCAACATGAAGAACTTAAAGGAGGAAGGACTCATTTTGGCTCATGGTCTTAATCTATGATTACTTGAGCAAAACATCATGGGGGTGAGTAATGTGTGGTAGAGAAGAGCAGATAGGAAATAAATAAAAAGATACCTTAAAGAACCTCCTGCCAGGGACCTACTTCCTCCACCCAGGTCTTACCTCTTAAAATTTCCAGTATTTTCCAACTAGTGCCACCTGTTAAGGACCAACTACCTACATATGAGTTTTTTCTCCTAGAGGGATTATTTCATATTAAAACCACACACTTTCCAGGATGTTCTTATCTTTACCATGAATACATCATTGACTTCTGCTACAAACAGAGAAGAGCATAAGTGTCACTGATGTCGTCAAATGGATGGCAGGCTTGAGTGTAGAAGGATGAAATGGCTTTGCTAAGAAAAGGAAGAATGACAGGAATCTCAGGCAATACAGAGAATATGCAATGAAAGGAAAATATGAGAGAATACACAAAAAAGATACTTGTTATAGGACCGAGTCCAGAAGGATAGTTCTATCTTGCCATGACATCTTCTATTTGAATTGGGACCTGATTACATTAGCAGCAAAGATCTTCTGATGTTTATGAGCAGGGGCTTCATGTAATTAAGGTTCCATTCAAAGAGTTTGTAAATGCCTGCACTTACCAATCAGGGCATAGTTCCAGGAGGGGGATCAGTGGGAATTAAATCAAGCCAAGATTGGAGGGATCTCAGCAGTACTGACATTGAGACAATTTTATTCTAAATAACTCAGGTATTATATAAGAAAGTCGGGCAACCATTCACAGTCCTTCATAATAGCAAAGAAAGCAACAATAACATAAATCTTATAAAAACAAGAAATAAGGAATGAATAACAGAAGGACATTCAATAGGAAATTAAATTATTATGACTAGCTCAGTACTCAAACAGCCAGCAGTTTCAAGCTAGTTTTTCACCACAACTCGGACTATTTGGGCCTCTTTCCAGTTAATAAATCACAAGGAGAGAATGTAATGAGCTGATTGGTATCACTTTCCGTCCAAGGCTGGCCACGTCACAAACAAAATCTCCAGAGGACAAAGAGAGAGGGGAGGAGGGGACAGAGGAGGGAGGAGCAGAGGAGAGAGAGGGAGACGGAGTAGGAGGGGGAGAGGCAGCAGAGAGACCCCCCCCCCGAGGAAAGAAGAGGAAAGGGGAGAGAGAGGAGGGAAGGGGACAGAGGAGGGAGGAACAGAGGAGGGAGGGAAAGAGGAGAGAGGGGAAATGGGAGAGGGGGAGAAGGAGAGAGGAAAGAGGAGGGAAGGGAGAGAGAGGAGGGAGGAGAGGGAGGGAAAGAGGAGGAGAAGAGGAGAGAGGAAGAGAGGGGAGAGAAGAGAGGGGGACAGGGGAGGAGAAGAGGAGGAAGTGAGGGAAGAGAGAAGAAGAGGGGGAGAGAGGGAGAAGAGGAGAGTGAAAGAAGAAAGAAAGGGAGAGAAGGAAAGGGGGAGAGAGGGGGAAAGAGAGTGAGGGATAGAGAGAAGAGAGATAGAGGGGGACGAGGTGAGAGTATCCATGCAGCAGGTGCGGCAGGTTATCAGATCTTGAGGCCCACCCCCAGTGACGTAGTCCTTCAGCCAGAATCTGCTTTCAAGGTTCTACATCCTTCCCAAGCAGTGACATGAACTAAAGACCGAGTCCGTGATCACATGAGCCCCTGGGGAGCATTCACGTGGCACCAGGGGTGGCCGCGCATCCCTGCTAAGTCAGTTAAAAGAGCCAAAAGATGCCGGCTGTCCTCATACTTGTGAACATTCCAAGCTTGGTCCTCTGTCATGAAGAAGTCTCTGTGGTTAAGATTATAGGACATTCAAAGGCCCTGAGAAGTCCTGCAAATACAGATATTAATACAGCTTGATTCAATGTCTCCCAAATTCATGGGTCCATGACCTCCTTTCCTTTCCTTTTTTTCATTTTCTTCCTTTTCTTCAAAAAAACAATAGTTTAGCTTCCCAAAGCATCAGTTCATGGAATCAACTACTGTCCAAATTCGTTCTGAGAGATGCTAACCTAGAATATCTCCGGCTTCCTCGTGGCCCAGTAGAGATGCACTGAGCCATATTTTCATACTAGAAATGACGCTAATTTAAGTGCAAATTGTCCAGAGAGCAGAAACACAAGTGCAGATGGTCAAGCAGGCCTGAAATTGAAAGCCATCTCAGAAGTGAGCAGTTCAAAGTCTTCTTTGTACTTTCGAGGAAGGGGTGGCCCAGCACAGGCTTGCTAAGAGTCGAGGCTCCGGTGACTGGTGGAATGTGACAATACTCATTGTGAAACTCTGATCGGACAAGCCCAAGTCACTCATCTCCCTCAAGAAGACATGGAATGGAGTGGGCAGTGGTGAAATCAACTCCCCCAGAAGCACATGGGGCATACCTGATAACGTATGGATTCTCCACAGTAAGCAAGGTAACCCTAACCCTAAGTCTAACCCCCTTGGAGTTAACCAGGGTGAAAGAGGCCAACCTATCAAATCTAATACCCCTAATAAATGCAGTTTTCAGCAAGGCGCAGTGGCCCACATCTCAATCAGCACTTGGAAAACTGACACAAGAACATTGTCATACTTCAAGGCCTGCCTGGGCTATGGTGTGAGATGCAAGAAAGATGGTTGGGCAGAAAGAAGGAAGGAAGAGAGGGAAGAGGGAGGGAGGGAAAGACAAATAATAAGGAAAGAGGTATAGGGAGGAGAGAAAGAATAAAGGGAAGAGGAGAAGGAGGGAGGGAGGAAGGAAGGAAGGAAGGGAGGAAGAAAGGGAGGGAGGGAAGATAAAGAGTAAGGAAAGAAGTACAGAGAAAAATGAATAAGAAAGTGAAAGAAGGAAAGAGAGAGGAGTAAGAAGACTGAAGGGAAGAAAGAAAGGAGAGAGGGAAAAGGGAGAGAGGGAGGAAATCTTTTCAAGTCCATCCTAAAATTACAATCATGAACCAAGTATCTGAAAACAGATGCAGGCAACATTCACAATGAAAAGATAAACCCCAAGGACATTTAGCTGCCTCATTTCCTGGCTGGGCAGCAGACCCAGCATGAAGTCACTTCTGCAAGTCCCCGAAGGCCGCACACACATAAGCCACCTCGGCTAGTGGGAGCCGCTGCTCAGAACCAGGGCTCAGCAAAGCCAGAGGCAGGAACTGCCAGACTCCAGGAAACTCATCCCACAGCCAAGCGAAGCCAGTCGCAGGAGCTGCCTGACTTGGAGCCATCCGTCAGCGCCCAATCAGACACGCACCAAAAGAACCAAGAGGAAAAAGCTGAAGGGCAGACAGGCCCACTTCGGTTTTCAGGACTTTGGGCTCCGGGTTTTCTTGATTGATTGAAAGCTCTCAAGAGTTCTTCCTGTAGACAGGAGCTCAGCTGATACGCACACTGGCAGATATAGCCAGGCCTCTCTCCAATACCCGCAACTCTTGCATCTGTAGTCCCTGCAATAATAAGAGGCGTGCAAGACCACCATCAACTCGGTTGTGTTCTGAGGGTAAAACAGTCAAAGCTCCTGTTGCTAAAGTAACAGCACATTAACAGGCCACCAGATGCGCACTGCCACAAAACGTGGCCCATTTCAGCCGATGGGTCTTGACTGTTTGGGTTTGTGCTGGAGTTGATGGTGTGGGCCGGGATGGCTGGAAGAGTGGGGATATCTCTATTCTGCTCCAACTGTCTATCCTCTTCCTTCTGGAACCAGTGGTCTAGCCTGGGGATGTGCTGCTCACATCGATGTCAGCGAGTAAGAACAGGCAGACCCCAGCGCGAAGCACCTTCACGTTTATCCACATCTCATAGCCAAACTGAGTTTCATCCAGAGTCAGAGCGGGAAAGGCCTTTGAAGTCACACAACAGAGACTATGTGTGGATCACAAAGCTGGCGTGTCTGCAATTTTTATAAGAGACAGATATAAAGATGCTGAAGGCAAGCTGGGGTCTAATTATCCCACAATGCCACCACGTACTTCAGACAAGGCAATTTAGACAATACAGAGTATTAAGTACAAAAATATATTTCTCCAACGGGGTGTGTGTGTATGTGTGTGTGTGTGTGTGTGTGTGTGTGTGTGTGTGTGTGTGTGTGCACGCGCCTTGAACTTCCGATCCCCCTGCCTGTACCTCGCAGGTGTTGGGGGCGCATGCAGGGGCTCATGCCTTGAACTTCCGATCCCCCTGCCTGTACCTCACAGGTGTTGGGGGGCGCATGCAGGGGCTCATGCAGGCTAGGCAGGCACTCTACCAACTGAGTCACCATGTCTCCAGCCCTGGACACGGGTTTTTACTGAGAAATCTTCAAGGTGACCTTCCTTACCCTGGCACTTCAGACTTTGGGGAGGGAGAGAGAGGAGAGTCATTCACATTCACAAGTGGTTGCAGGGAAACTTCAGAGCCAAGCCTAAAATTAGGAAGTTAAAACTAAATAAGGGAACGCAAACAGCACGGCTGCCGTGGCAGGCAGCAAGCATATGGGCCGCGCTGTCAAGTAGAGACCATCAAGCTGAGAAGTGCAAATGAATGTTGGAGGAGAGACAGATCGGCCGGAACAGGAGGGCAGCTGGGGAAGGCAGGCCTCACTCACAAGCCCAGATCCAGGATCTGACTTGTCAAGATGCCCGTCCACTTCCGGCCAAGCCTTTGATACACCTTTTGCCCAAAAACTTTCTACAAAGAAAAGGAAGCAGAGGTGTGTGTTTGGAGGTGTTGGTGGGGGGGGTTATGTTCCAGGATATCACTCAGGAAACACCTTTCAAAGTGTCTGTCATGGTCCACTGCGTCTCTTAATGAGTGAAACGCGTGACTCCATTGGCAGGAAAGTCTTCCTGGCTGCTGTGTCTGGCCGCCACCATTCCTGTCTGATTCTACATATTCATAAAACACCTGGCAGGACACATCACTCGCTCCAAAGCAAGCTTTCGGCTTCGATGCCTTCAATAAGTGGCCTCCTCCGCTGGACAGGTAATGCACGGAGCTCAGAAGACACTCCTACTGGGTATTGTTGAACTGCGAGCTGGCAGAGCAAGGTGTGAATTTCAAAACTGGTAAAGGCCTTTGTGAGGGATGGGGAAGAAGGTTTGTCAGACCAGCTCTGCCCGCTTTTGGTTAGAATGGGGACCCAGCCAGTTTGCCAAACGGCTTCTGTTTGACGGCCTCCTTCCTCATTTGAGAAGTTCTATCAAGCAAGGAGGCAGGCGCAAACGCAGAGAGAACGGAGGTTTATTACGGTACAAAGCTTCCTTCCTAGTTCAGCCTCGGCCACTTTCTCCATCATATTGTCACTGTGATGTCAAGTGTGACCGGTTGCCGTGGCTGGCCGCCTGCTGGACCCCATGGGTCCCCTGTGGCCAGGTATCCTCTCCACCCTGTGAGCAGACTGGCATCTCTAGAACACAGATCTGATCCACGTCCCCTCATTTATTCAATGTGTTACATGTAGAGCATCCGCTGTGTGCCAGGCTCTGCACAGATGATGGCCAAATAAAGACCACGGAGCCGGCCTAGCAGAAAAGACCAGGCAGGCCAGAAGAGCACCAAGAAGGGCGATTTAGTTCACGGAGTTATGCCATGAGGCTGAAGGATGCAGAAACAGGCACGTGGCAGGCTGGCTGGACATGCATTCAGCTGTGTTTCCCTTGCTAAAAAGGCAGCCTTGACAATCACCTCTCTGGGTCTAGTTACATTTGATAGGGAGAAGGAATACTTCATTTCTCTGTGTAGCTTTGGTTTAGCAGTCATCTTCCCTCCCTATAATAATGTGGCCATAGAACACAAGAAGATCAGGCTCTTCACAGGACTCAGGAGAACCTTCCAGAACAGATGCAGAGAATACTAGGTCCTCACCTGGTTTTACCTGAAGATTTAGCTGAAGACAGCCTGGGCTCACCCACATTCTCGAGTCTGTACTCCATTTCTGCACTTCCATGCTCTGCAGGAACACAGTAAGGCTTCTCCTGTTCTCTCTGCCAAGGCAATTGAAGTAAGGATGTAGCACACAGACTCTGAGACCACCTTCCTGAGTTCGAATCCTGTCTGTGTCTCTTATAAACTATACAACTCTGCACAAGATTTGCGATCTGTCTGGCCTCCAGTGATGCATCTGCAGTAAAGGATGAATTAAAATAATTAGCTGTTTTTCTTGTTGCCACTTACAGGAGGAAATATTTGCTTGACTCACTGTTCAAGGCCATCCTGGTTGGAAAGGCATGGCAGCGCTTGTGTGAGGTACCTGATCACATAGCAGATAGGAAGCAGGGAGCTTGAGTCAGAACTGTAAGTGGGAATAACCTTCAAGAATCATTCTTGGTGGCCTGTGTCTACCAGCTATGACCCTAGTCCAAAAGGTTCCATGACCTATCTGGACACCAAGTATATAAGTGCATGAGACTGTGGAGAGTCAGTTCCTGCTCAAATCCTCATGGTACCAGTACCTTCTTATTTCGAGGAGGGAGCTACTATGTGTGCTTAGTCACTGTAGTCAACAAGAGTTTGCTAAGTGAAATCAATGCTTTCATTGAAAACTCTCTGCATTGACATCCTCCCACTTTCCCTTCTCCCCAGCCATACTAGAAAGACGGGTAAGGACAGATGCTGGAGCTGGAAGTTCATGAGACAAGTGTGTCTCCTCACAGCGCTGGAGGCTACAGGTCCAAATTCAAGGTAACTGTAGGTACCGTTTATTTCTTGGAACTCAGAGAAACCACCTGTGCTAGGACTGTCCTGCACCAGATGGGCGTTGATGCCGTCATCACCCCCAGCTTCTAGAAGCATCACGCCAATCGCACCCTATCATCCTGATGAGTGTCTTCCCTCTCTGCATCTGTGCCTCTCCCCATGAAGATGCCAATGCTGAGATGAGGGCCACGGGTAAACTTCAATGCGCCAGCCAAGACTCATCCCTAATAAAGTCACCTTCTGAGTGGACACGGAGCGACCCTGTTCAACACAAAAACAGAGGCTAAGATGGCTGTCCAAATGAAATGTGGCTTTCCTCCCATCTCTGGCTGATGGCACCCAAGGATCATGACCTCATTTAGGAATCTTCTCAGGCCACTTCCTACACATCAGGGTGGTTGGGATGCAAACAAGACATAGACCTCAAAGAATTCAGTGTCAGAGGTAAGTTATCAATTCACAGGGCTGAATTCAAACTAAATCCACCATAATTTCCATAGTATGTGGTGGTGTTTGGGGAAAATTCAATTAGAATCAGCTCCCCAAAGACTCCAGAGCATCCTTTATAGAGAAAATTAATAGATCTTAAAAATGTTTTTATATTTTGGATGCTGGAGAGAGAGGACTTAGTCAATAACGTTCTTGCCATGCAAGCACAGGGACTAAATTCAGCCCCCAGAACCCTTGTTTAAAAGAAAAAATAGGTGTTCAGGTGCATGTGTGCAATCTCAGCAGCACCGGGAAGCTGGAGGCAGGGAAATCCCTGAGGCTTGCTGCCTGGACATTAGAGCCAGATGCAGGTCAGCGAGAGATCCTCTCATTCATTCAGAGAGAGAGATGATTGATAGATAGATGATAGATAGATAGATAGATAGATAGATAGATAGATAGATAGATAGATAGATAGATAGATAGGCAGGCAGGCAGGCAGACAGACAGACAGACAGATAGACCACAGCAAAGTAAAGAAGAAATCTGAAGTTGGCCTCTAGCCTCCACACGTATGCATATGAAAACCTGCATACACACATGTACCTGTGCATGCACAAATATATCTATTTAGAAATTTTTGAGGTTAAGGGAGCAATTGATCTGTCTCTCAGTCAGGATATAATAGTAACTGGCAAGGACCCACAAGCAGGGACTTTCCCCTCCTCTTATTTTCTGCATGTCCATGGGGAGCAAGGCGCTCAGCAATACCTCTGTGTGCTGCTGGTTTCCTGCCTCACTCAGCTTTGCACATTCAGGAACCGAGCACGGATTCACGCCACAGAGCCTTTCGAACAACAGAATCATCCTAAGACCTGCGGAATGTCCCGGATGGAGCTTTGCTCTCCTCGGAGGAACATTCTCAAAGTCAGTTGACTATACAGAACCTGCTCTAATTACCTGGTAAAATTGCAATGTATTAATACAAGGTTCAACTTTTTCTGGGAAATTAAGCCCTAAGAGCATCCTAGACAAGACACAAAAATGTCCTTTGTTCCCTCAGAGATGGTAAAGTCTTGTCAGCAAGAGAAGAGAGAGCAGGAAAGATCCCACTGACAGAAGTCACCCAGGCTGAGCCTGAAGGACTTCCCTAGCCTAGGCATGTGGCAAAGCAGCCTGGTCAGCATGTGTCAAAAGGCCTCCTCAATAATTTAGCATTTTTTTGTCTAACAAATATCTTTAAAAATGCTCCACTTCCTTAGCCATCAGGGAAATGCAAATCAAAACTTTCCTGAGATATCATCTCACCCCGGTCAGGATGGCAAAAATCCACAATACAAACAACAACAAATGCTGGAGAGGATGTGGAGAGAGGGGAACTCTCCTACATTGCTGGTGGGAATGTAGGCTCATACAGCCACTCTGGCGAGCCGTCTGGAGATTCTTAAAGAAATTAAAGATTGAAATGCCATATGACCCTGCTATTCCACTTCTGGGAATAACCTCCCATACAGCAGAGGTTCACCTTGATAGCACAAGCACGACCATGTTCATAGCAGCACTGTTTACAATAGCAAAGTCATGGAATTAACCCAAATGTCCAACAGTTGATGAGTGGATAAGGAAACTGTAGTACATCTATACAATGGAGTACTACTCAGCCATCAAAAATGATGAATTACTGGAATTTGCCGGGAAATGGATGTCATTAGAAACAATTATATTAAGTGCAGTATCCCAGACCCAGAAAATTAAGCGCCGTATGTACTCCCTAATAGGTGGCTCCTAGTACCAAATCCACCCAGCCCACCTAGAGACAGTAATTGCAAGGATTATGAACAGGAGGGATGGGGTTGGAGGGCCACACCAGACACAAGGAGAGAGGGGACCATGTTACAGCAGAGAAAATAGGCCTCCATCAAGGACTCAAATAAGTAATGAAACATCTGATTAAGTTCACAGACTTTCGTTCCTGATCGTTTACTACTGAGGGGGAATGATCTCACCAGAAGAGGAGGGCATATAGTCTGGCAGATAAAAAGTAACAATTTTGCAAATGGGTGATAGACCCCTCCCTCACTGTGGTTTCCCACTTTTATTACATCTACCTTTGAATGTGCTTTTATCACAAGACTCTAGTTTAACAGCTTTTTGTCTCTGGCCAGGGGGTGACATCCAATACCCATCAGGATGGAGTGAAGGGCATTGCAGGAGCAGCAAAACTGCAAAAGAAAATCAACAAACCACAATCCAGAACTTCAGAGACTCTGTATCGACCACTTAGAACTAGGCCAGCCTAATCTCTCCCCATCCTGAAGCTCAGGGACATTTGCGGAAGAGGGGGTGGTAAGATTGTAAGAGCAAAAGGATGGGAGGAGCAATGATATGCAAGATACTCCATACAAGTTAGGGCTGAAGCAATCATAATTGGACTTTACATGCCCTGCGCATTGTCCAACACACTATTGACCTCACAGAGTCTAGCATTTGCTAAAGGCACCAAGATCCTTGGAGGCAAGGGATTGGCAGCCACAGCAGTACTCCTATACCTAAGGGGAACACGGGAAAGGGTTCAGGGAAAGGCCACTGGGTCCTTGTACGTCATCGGAGAGGAGGGCCCAAAGGAAAATCAGGCATGCACAAGAAAGGACTCTCTGGGAATTGGGGCGGGAGGCACTGGGGGATGGGGAGGAAGGGGGGTGGGGAGGGGGAGCAGGGGGTACGGGGGGAGGAGGAGGGAGGGAGGGAGCTGGTGTACCTATTAAGTTTGTATGAGCTGAAATAATAATAAAAAATGTATTAATAAAAAAATAAGTTAGCATTTTTAACGCTAGACCAGGAAACTTTTCCTATAATTCGATTTTGGCTTCCACCAATCAAGATGAATCCACAGTATGAAAGATAGTCTGTGTACCTAACGCCCGATAGAAGATGAGTTTCCAGTCTTCTCGAACAATTGATAATAACAGCCATTCAGTGCTAGAAGCTTTATTCCTGTTGCAACATCCTTTGAGGCAAATTCTCTAACTTCCCCATTTAGAGATCCAGCTAAGTGAAGAAAGTAGACTGTACTGCGAAGGAACTCTCAGTAACACGAGGGAGAAATCTGAGTCCTGGTGAAAGAAAGGAAGAAAAATGAAATATATTAGGTTACAGAAGTAGGAAACATATTGGAATCTTCTAGAAGATCGAAGATAAGGCTATATCAAAGATGGAATTCTTGCTGGACTAACAATTTACTCTCCAGCTCACTTTTCTTTTCTCTCTCTCTCTCTCTCTCTCTCTGTGTGTGTGTGTGTGTGTGTGTGTGTGTGTGTGTGTGTGTGTGTGTCCATGTGTATCAGACGGTACGGTGTATGCCTCTGGAGGCCCAAGGGTGACTTCAGGAACCAACCTGGATTGCTTCTACGACCTTTGTGCTTTGCTCTGGGATTTCCCAGAACTCTGCCTTCCAGGGCCAGAAGTGCAGGCCGTGACCATTTCTGCCAAGCATTTTTGCATGAGACTTGAAATCTGAACTCAGGTCCTTCTGCTTACAAGGCAGAGGCCTAACCCCTGAGCCATCGCTGCAGCCCTTCTTCACCTTTCTTTCTCCCCTCCTCTGCGTCACCATTTATCTCTTTTTGGTCTCCCTCTGTGTGCAATAGGCTTGCTATTGCACCTTCCATCTTGCATTGTCCACGAGTGCAAAGGCAGCTCTACAACTGTTGCAGGAAAGACATCATGGCAGATATCTGCTTATCCCTGCTGCAGCATGTTGCCCACCTAAAACCATCGATGTATTTAAGGAAGTGGAATGCTATGATTGGCGTGGCTTGGGGCACAAACTTGTGATCGTGTCCAAAAGAACAAGATGCGGGGGAGGGGGATCAGTGAGATGGTTCAGCAGATGAAGATGTTCGCCACACAAGTCTAAGGACTTGACTTAGATCCCTTAACCACATTAAGGGTGTAAGGAGAGAACCGATGCCATAAAGTTGTCCTCTGACTGGCATACATGCACAACAGTACATGCATGCCCACACATGCACATACCTGATAATAATTATTGCAATAATATTAAACTTCAAACAATTTAAAAATAAAATACGATAGAGGCAGGGAAGTTTCCTGTGTAGTCACAGAACTGTTAAAAAAGAAAAAACACCTGACCACTCTGCTACATTGCTCGCTTTACAATCAACAAGCAATGGGTCTTTTCATACACTCATTTTCGACTGGAGTGAAGCTAACCAAAATTTAGGTGAAAATCCTGACATCTGAAGAAAATTGGATGGAGTTCTCAAGAATATCCTATAACATGGCCAACAGAAATGTGTTCTGTGGTTGCTACTGGATCATTGGCTCTGCCCATTTATTCATAAAACCAATGCATTTACTCAAAGATTTGGACTCAGCCTCTGACAGCTCTTCCTGGAGTTCACAGGTCAGCAGCCCCTGACCTCGTCCAATCCCATCACTCTACCCCCTTGCCTTGGGCACAGCCTCCCCTCCACAGGTGGGCATCTGACCCAACATAGCCAGGCCATACCTTGGTTTGATTGCTGAAGGATGCTGCCCCTCTACTATGATCCCACCTTCTGGAGTTCACGCCCTTGGATGACAGCTCTCCCCTGAGAGCAGGCAGGGTCTGGGAGACCCTGTTGCATAAACAAGCCCCAAGCGGTCCCTATAGATGAGTCCTATGCCATTCTCTTCCTCATAACAGCCTGAAACTATCAGCTCAAAGCCCACCAGTGTCAAACTCAAATTCCGTACATCCAACTCTCCCCTAGGAATCCCTTGGCCCTGGTACTGCTGGCTGGTGACCCGCACCACTGTGTGGCAGAAAGACCTCCCACTGAGAGAGATGTTCCCCCTCTTGAAATGTGTGGAAGAATCCCCCAGACAGAACTCACCATGGGCTGCTGCCTCCCATGGTCTTGTCTTCTTCCTGGCTTAGCTCCCAAATCCTCCAGCTCACCACACTCCCTTCCAGCATGAAGAACAGGTAACGGGATGTACGTGCACACGATCCCACACGCACAGTCACAGTGCCTGAGACCACAGTGTTTGTGAAAGGAGAGCCGCTCCTTCATCTGCACCTCCCTGGCAAGAGAGAGTGGGAGGTGTCCAGGGGCTGACAGCATCCTGGGGAGTGAGAGCCAGAAGAGTAGCTGAACCCTAATGTCCTCAGCCGTAAGGATACAGATGGTACAGCCACGTCAGTAAGCTCCGGGCAGATTCTCCCCCAGCCGAGCTTCAGTTGACTCTTCAGTCTCGGCCCATACCTTGATCAAGACCTTGAGAGACCCCAAGCAGTAGACCCTCCAGCGAGGTGCTTGTACGTGTTGTTCCAAGGTGCTGGCACGGATTGTTCTGGTGCCTCTGGTCACCGCCATCTGTTACACAGAAACAGATGATGTCATCAATGAACTGAAGTCCTTTCCTAAGGGTTCCACATCTGCATCCAGATTTCAACAGGCAGAAACAAAGTCCCCAAACCCAACATAAATTTGTATTTTTCCAGAAATTTAAAAGAATTTGCATGACTCTATTTTACTAAATTTTATGATTTTGCTAAATTTCACAATTTTACTAAAAACTGTTGGGACTGTCACTATCCTCAGCTGTAAGCAAACATGATTCAATAACAAACAAAAGAATCTTATTTGACCTTCTGGTCCTGCCAGTTGCGCAGTGGATACACCTGGCCATTTATGTGCTGGAAAACAGTGCGCATGCACACGCCATATTGTACATCACAAAAAAAAAAAATACAGTGTCATAAAGTATTCTGTGATAAACGGCACTGACTCATGCAGACATTGGGGGACATTGTGAAATTAATGATGCACCCCCCAAAATTGGCAGGAGCACAAAACCCAAGGATTCTTTCACCTTCAAAATAGAAATAGGAGACAGCAAAAGTTTCTGCTGAAATAAATGGAAATGGGGCAGCTCCTTTATATGTCTGCATATAAACCAGTGCTGACCACATGAGCACAAACAGGCATTTACCTGAAACGGGCATGTCAGATCTGTGACCTGCAGGCTAGGAATACAGTCCAACACCTTCAAAGATGACATTATGGGTGGAACACCCCTGATCTATATTGAGGGAAATGACTTAGAATAATGCACTATTAACTATAAAAAAGGTGCATCTGCATTGACTTCCTAGGACTTTGACTTAAGGGGAGAAGAAGCAGCACTTGTAAGCACGCATAGATATTTACCATAATGTCCTTTCAAGCCAAATATGTAAATCTGAGAAACTCACAAGGACGTGCATGGGAGAGAAGCCTTTTGGAGAATAAAAATGAGAAAGCTGAGAAAATATGATAAAAACCAGGAGCTGCTAAGCCAGATGAGAAAATGACCCAGACTCAAAACGAAACACAGAACCCCAGCCAAGTCCCCATGAGAAGGCTGAATGAAGGCGACAGTCACAAACCTGCACTGACCCTCGGCTCTGCACACTTAGTTCCACCCTATAAAGCTGGCTGACGGGAGCCCAGAACTATGAATTCTGCTACTCTCTTCAGCAGACATCTTCTCCTGCCTTGTTGTGAATTCTGCTTGTTTTTATTCTCCATTGATAAGCTCCTTCTCACCCAACTATCGTCTTGGTAGTTTTAATGTACTGTGCGCAGGGCTCAAAGGTTTTTTTCCTGATAATAGTAGTAGAGCTGAAGGGGATAACATACTGAAGACTTGGGCTGTTTTTCTCTCGTTACCTGTTCTAAAGCTGGAATGGCTTTCCTGGTTATCCTTGGGAAGTAACTCACCATTGCACTGAAGCAAACGTGTTGCAAAAAACCTTCAGGAAAAGGATTCCTAATGTCGGCCTTAGTAACATTCAGAAGGAATAAGTCATTGTAGTAAAGTTGCCCTGTAAGTTGCAGAAAGTTGTGCTGTACTTCTGGCCTCTGTTCATTGCATATCAATAGTAACCTTCACCTGCTCCAAGTTATGACAACCAAATGTCTCTAGACAGGACCACAGTCAAAACTGACCTATTAAGAACTACATCTATGCAAGTAATAAAGATCTAGGGTTAGAGAAAATTAGGTCTTGATTAAAAGAGGGAAGTGTGAGTGTATTAGTATCTGGGTTGTAGGCAGAAGTGGCTCGAGGGAAGAAAGATGCGCTGTGGCTCACGGGCTCAAGAGTTCCCATTCGTCATGGTGGGGAAGGCATGGCTCTGCAGCTCATGGCAACAGGACTGAGTGACGGAAAGTACTCACATCACATGGACCAGGAAGCAACACCGGAAGCTGACCGGTGACCTAACTCTCCACTAACAAGAATCTATACCCAAAGGTCCTACAACTTTCCACCACAGCCCTGTCAATGGGGAGACGAGCATTCAAAACATGACCCTGCGGGGAACCATTCCAATTTCAACCATCA
Source organism: Typhlomys cinereus (assembly GCA_023101885.1). Taxonomy (NCBI): domain Eukaryota; kingdom Metazoa; phylum Chordata; class Mammalia; order Rodentia; family Platacanthomyidae; genus Typhlomys; species Typhlomys cinereus. Next base: position 168,621 of record JALPQD010000299.1, on the reverse strand, counting down.
CAACTGGAAAATTAAAAAAAAAAAAAAGTCTGAGGTTAGTAAAAGAGCGATGGTTTGTGTTAATCATCCACTTAAGATGCAAGTCTCCAGGCCTACTTACGAGAGATGGTAGCCTCTGAGGCCTGTGAGAGGTGATCTTCGTTATGTTCATTGACGTGGGAAGACCCATCTGACTTGTTTAACTTGTGGGTGGAGACATTCCTGGCTGGAGTCTTGCACTGTGCGAGGTGGAAAAAGGGAACTGAACATCACCATGCATTCGTCCCTCTCTGTTTCCTGACTGTGGACACCACATGACCGACCAGCTCTTTCCAGCTCCTGCCGCCTCGACTCCTTCACCATGCTGGTCTGTACCTTGAAGCAGAAGCCTGAATAAATCCTTCCTCCCTGCAGTTGCTTTGGTCATGCTATTTTATCACAGCAATAGGAAAAGTAGCCAAGAAAAACGTCCTCTGATTTTTAAAACTAACTGCCTTACCATATCTCTAAGGGACACACAGCTCCAGATCACTCGTGCCACCCGTTCCTGGTAGTGTTGCACTTGGGACAAGACATATTGAGCAGTGACTTGTCCTCAGTCAAGTATGGCACTGAGAGTGCATCTACAGAAGATGGGCTTGGGCAATAGGGATGAGGACCATTGAATTAGCCAAGGTCTAATGAGGCTGTGGCCTTGTGTCCCACGGCAGCCCTGGGTGGGAGAGAAAAGGGTGGCAGACAGTCCTGGTTACAGGTTCTCCCTGTGGATTATGTTTCCTAAACTGCATAAGCTCCCAATTTTTTGGCTGGGGAGATGGCTCAGGGGTCAAAGCCTTTGCCTCACAAGCAAGAAGCCTGAGTTAGATTCCCCAGATCCCATGCCAAAAAAAAAAAAAAAAGGGAAGAGGGACTGGACATGGTCGTACCTGGTAAATTCCAGCCCTGGAAGGCAAAGCCTGGGAAAACCCAGAGCAAAGCAGTGAGGTGGAAGAGCAGTTCAGGATGATTCCTCATGTCAATGCTTGGGCTTCCACAAAAACATGCACTCAAATGGCCTCTTGTACACACACACACACACGCACACACACACACATACACGTATGCATTCACACATGCAGAAAATTATAATAACCTACAGTTACACTGCTCTGAAGTGTGATTGCCAGCTTCAAGTATTAAGCAGCACATGGTGGAGAGCTACATACGAGTGGTTTGTCATCAGTAAGAACTAACAGCTGGGGAGATGATTCAGTTAGTGAAGTATTTGTCCTGCAAGCATAACGAACTAAGTTCTATCCCAGCACTCTGAAATCTCAAGTACTGGAAAAGGGGCAACAGGAGGGTTTCCTGGCGCTAGCTGACCAACCAATTTAGCCAAAACAGCAAGTTCTAGATCTAGTGAGAGACCCTATTTGAAACATAAGATGGAAAACAATTGAGGAAGACATCCAATATCAACCTCTGACTTAGAAAGAGAAAGAGAGAGAGAGAGAGAGATGAACTTGTCGCTGCAGAAAGGGCTGCTTGCAGAGATTGTAGAAAGGAAAATGTCTGGCGTCTGTTCTTCCCCTTCTCTACTCTGTGGTCATGGCAGACATCACTAATCGATCCCAGCTCGGCCACAGAATTCTTTGCCACACATTATTTCACATGACCCTCAGCAGCCAACTTGAGTTCCTTGTAGTTATCTCTCTGCCTGCTGCTGTGAGATCACACTCAGACACAATTTAAGGGGAGAGAAGGAGAGGTTTTTTTGGAGGGGGCTTTCAGTTTCCAAGGTGAGACACAATCCATTGTGGTGGAACATGTAGAAGCTGGAAATGGTTCCAGTCATCATGGGGGCAGAGGGAGCAAGCGACAAACTGCAAACGCAGTGCTAGAAGAAACAGGACAAGGATGCCCAACTGCAAGTCCCACCCCCACGACGTGCCTTCCCCAGCAAGCTCCGCCTCCTTGACGCCTCCTTGACATTCCCAAGCATTAACATCAGCTAGAGATGTAAACACATGGTCTTGTGGGGGGGGTGACTCACATTCAAACCATGACGAGTTAAAAACGACTTTATGTCCCTCATCTTGGGTTATCGTTTCCTTTTATAGAAAAGAAAAGTTAGCCTGTTGAAATTAAATATATAATCCAAAGTCATAGAACCAACAAAAGGAAAATCCAGAATTCTGAATCTATGACTCTATTACTCTCCCCTACCCTTGCCAACCTGAGCCTTCAAAACACGTGATTTAAAGGTTACTGTGGAATTTTAAATGAAGCTTATCCTTTTGTTCTAAAACAAAGTCAAAGAGAACTGTGAGAAATGAAATACGGGTCAAGCTGACAGTGTGACAAATCCAATTTCCTTTGTACTTCATCAGAAGCAGCTCCTTAAATGTCTTTCCTGATTAGTTACAGCGGACACAGACCCTGAACCTAAGTCCTACTAGAAAAAAAAAGTCAAATAATGAAATGGCTTCAGGCACCCTAGTTGGATATTTTCAGAATTAAAGCGTCCTTGGCATGCGCCGTCATTGAGTCAGGTGCTGGTTGTAGCTACTCTTTTCTTTTGCTGCGAGACAAAACTCAGACTTAAGGAGAAAGGAGGATTTATTTAGCTTATGGTTCCAGGGGGAAGATACTGTTCATTAAGGCTGGAATCTCATAGCAAAAGGTATGTTGGAGACAGAAGCAGGAAGGTAGGTTCAGATCACAGCCATCATTATGGGAACACAGAGAGCAAGGAGCCAACGTAGAAGCAGGGCTGGGCTACCAAACCTCAAGGCCTACACTCTGTGTTGTGTCTTCCTTCTGCAAGACTCCACCTCCTAAAGTGCCAAAACTTTCCCAAACATTAACAACAAGTAAGGATCTAAACAAATGGGCCTGTGGGTGACGATTCATATCCAAACCATGAGAGTGGTAACACCAGGCAATGACAAGGTATATATGTTTGCTTGAGAAAGGACTCTCTCTCTCTCATATATTCATATATATGAATATATATTCACATATATGAATTATATATATATATATGAATTTTTCGGGGTCCTGCATATGTCTCAGAATCAAGCCTCAAATAGAAACTAGTGTCTGCACCCATATTAATATGAATCGCTATTGAAAAGTAAAGCTAAGTAAAACCCATCAGTACCTCTCCATTCACTAACCAGCAGCAAGGGCAAGAGCTGTAAGGTGGGGGAGGCTATGCCAAAAGCTACTGATAGAATGGAATTAACAAGGACACGGCAGCAGGGATACGAGAGAAGCAGAAGAAGGGGCTCTGGGGAAGTGGCTTTGTGAACACAGTTAATTGATATCTGGAGTTGGAAGCTGTGCGATAGCGTATGGCTGCCCCAATCAGGTCAACGCAGCCTGCGGGCCTCAGATGGATGAAACTTAATGAGCACCCCCAATTTGCTCTGAGAACTCTACAAGTGGGGATTACCTTTACTTGCTCACTTCTGCAAATGGTCAGTTCTTCTGGGAAAAATCTCCACACTTTTTCTGCTCATCTTCAAGTCACACTAATTCTTCCTCCATCTTTCGCTTCACACACACACACACACACACACACACACACCCCAAGCGGCAAGGACAAGAAATGTGCTACAGAACCTCATTACAGGACTAGAGTGATGCAGGGAAGTTATGGCACAATCCAAACTGCCCATGTGATGACTCAGGTTGGCATATATGGACCATGCCCCAACCGAGGAGAGACCTTTGCATCCACATCCCCCACCACCACCCAGGCCCTGACTCACCCTCTGCATTTAGTCCTCCCTTTCCCAGACCTCTGAGTCCCCTTTCCCTTCTCAAGACCCCTGTCCTCTTTCCTTCCTGTGCAGTGTGAGGTCTTATCACACACTTCAAAATACTATACAGGGGCTGGAGAGGTGGCTCAGGGGTTAAGCCTCTGCCTTGCAGGCAGAAGGTCCTGAGTTCGGATCCTAGACCCCACATATAGACGCCGGGTGGAAGCAGGGGTGGACTGCGTTTCTGGTCCTGGTAGGGCGGAGCCTGTGAATCCCAGGGCAGAGTAAATAAGGAGGAGGTGGAGGCGTCCATGGTGGTTCCCCAATTCATCCGTGGTTCTACACACACACATACATACACACATGCGCATACGTGCACACACACGTGCACACACGCGCAATTGAATAAATAATAAAAAATTTAAAAAATACTATACAAAGAAACCCAGCCCTCCCATACTTCTCTGTCACTGAGCCAGATCTTCAAGGGGAATAGAAGGTCGAATTGTCCATCAAAGTATTTTCCTAAAAATTAACACTTTTAAATCCTGACAGTGATTATACCATTCTTCCCAAAACCATAAAATCTACAGCTAGCTCTGTATGTGTGTGTGTGTGTGTGTGTGTGTGTGTGAGCTATGTGTGTGTGTGTTTGTGTATGTGTGTGTGTGCTATGTGTGTGTGTGTTTGTGTGTGTGTGCGTGTGTTCATGTGTACAAGAGGTGCTTGAGTGTGTGTCCCTGTGGAGACCCCAAGGGTTGACATCAGGAATCATCCTGGATTGTTCTGCCTCCTTACTGCTTTGTTCTGGAGTTTCCCAGGCTCTGGCTTCCATAGCCAGAAATACAGGCTGCCTCCGTCTACACCTGGCATTTTTACATGGGATCTGGGAATATGAACTCAGGTCCTTTTGCATGTGAGGCAAAGGCTTTAACCCCTGAGCCATCTCCCCAGCCCTACAGCTAGCTTACAAAAAACAGTAATAGCATTCCTTCCTGACTCCGGTGTCCATGCCAAACCATTTGGTGAGATCTTTTCCTTCGTTTGCATCCTCTCCCACAACAGGTAGCTTACAGTATGCATCCAGAACTCCAAGATCACAAAGGAGGAGGACACAAAAGTGGAGGGAATCTCTAAGGTATAACCATCTTTGCCCGTGATGAAGCTAGAACTCAGAGATTTAAAATATATATATGTTGAGTAGTCCCAACTAGTTCAGAAACTGAGTGGCAGAGCTGCCAGTCAGCTCTGTATTGTCTCCATTTCCTAGTGGTTTGCACATTTGATTGCATGGAAGAATTGCCTGAGACAGACTTGTCAGGAGAGATCAGTGTTTATGGGTGTATACTGGTTATGACTCATGTATTTCAAGCCATGTAAACTATATTAGTCAGTGTTCTCTAGAACATAATATTAGTGGATGGACTTACAAGAAAATCTAAGTAATCCAACAATGGCTACTTGTAGCTGCTCAGTTCAGGATCCAAACAGCTCATCAGTCCCAGTTTGGTGCTGAAGACCAGAGGATCCCAGAGAGTCCCAAAACTCGGTCACAGTGGAGAACCAGAGAGACTGGACTCCAGCGTCAGCAAAGAACGGCAGCAACAGGGAAAAGTGAGCTGGCCGGCACAGAGCAAGAGAGTGAGTCAAACGCTTCCCTGTTACGCTCTGTTTATCAGGTCTGCTACTGGAAGAAGGTATCACCAACTACAGGTTGGGTCCTCCCCATCCATTAGAGGAGGCTTGCTCAGGGCTTAATTCAACTACTGCTAATTCTTTGCAAATGTGCCCAGAACTCGAGCTTTCTATTGTAAGTTGACCCCTGTATCTAAATAGCACATGTCATAGTTAGACACAGGTGTCAACTTGATGGTTAAGGGTTTGGGCTCTGAGCACATTTGTAGAGAATCAGTAGTTGACCTAAGTCCAAAGCAAACTTGAAGGAAATTGTCTAGCTGATGGGTAAGGCCCAGCCCATGGTGGGTAGGACTGGGCTCTGGAATAAAATACAGAGCTAGTTGAGGAGGTTGGCATCCCTGTGCACACTTGGCCAGACATGCTGATCTGGCAAATAAGGATCGTTCCTCTCTCGGCCATTATGTAGAGATGGTGTGGTCATTTCCCTTGCCCCTGGTGCTGGCGTGAGCTCTCCTGTCAAGCTGGACTGAGAACTGTAACCAGATAATCATAAGAGAAAACAAACCCCTTGTTCCCTTAAGCCTTTTGATGGTGATTCATCAGCCAACCGTGCACGTGAACTGCTACAACACAGAAACTCACACCATGAAAGAACTTATTGTCTCATGTAACAGGCAGCCCTGTTGTGGTGGTCAGGCTCAGAGTCGGTGGGCTCAGCTCCCTGACGTCATTAAGAACTCATTGTGCCCATCCCCCCTCTCTGCCCTGCTCCATGTTGGTCCAATGGCCTCCATGCTGGGGCAAACACTCTGGCCTCTGCCACAGCCAGACTACCTTCCCCCATGTTATTCTACTAAAAGAAATGTTTCTGGCATTCTCAACAGCCTCCCCTTTATCTCCCCTTGAACTCAAGGGTGTCAAACGCCCATTCCTGAAGCAATCACTGTCAAACAGGAAAAAAAAATTGCAATTCCTTGAGGTAAATTGGTCCATATTTAAGAGAACTTTTCTGGAGTTTTACACTATCGATATTAGAGGTACACCTGAATCACGAAGAGTATTTTTTTAAGTGAGGACGTATGGACAGAGACAGACAGTCAAGAGCATCCACCCGCCTGGTTCTAAGGCAAGACTTTGGGTTGTAGTGGCTAGAAGCTTCTGGATGCTCCTAAGACAGGTGGATGAGACACACTCTGAAAATCAGGACCACGCCATATTTGCAAGCAACCACTCCATGCAAGCCTTCGCCTCCAGAAGGTTTGAAACAGAAACTTCAGATGAAACAACCTCAGAGTGGAACAGGGGCTTTCAAAGTCCCTGAGCTTTTAGAGACAGAGTTCATATCAAACCCATTCCCAAGCATCCTTCAGGTCCCGAACACGATCTCTTCTTCCGGCTTCTGTTCTCTTGTCATCTCAGCTCTGTAAGCTGTCACGCAGTGTTCTGCCTCCAGGGCACCCCGCTTTGCTTACATGACTGCATTCTGACTCCTGCCCTGCATCAGTTTAGTTGGGTGGTCCTTTCCTCTTGGATCCTGTAGCTGCTTAAATGCTCTGTCTTCTAGCTTGCTTATTCCTCTTTAGGCATGGTCGCGCCTGCTGCTAAAGCTTTCTGTCGAACCGTTCAGATCTGTCATTAGCTTCTTTGGCTCCAAAATTCCTGTTTGATTTTTTTTTTTAATTTCTGTTTTGTCCCTGATCTATGGGAGAAACTCCTTCTGGCCTCCAAGAAGAAGACAAAAGAAATACCCTTTTGGGAAATGCCAGCTTCAGTTCAGGTTTATCAAACCCCAAGCACTCCCTAGACCAGGTGACTGTCCTTTTGTTGGCATGGTTTCAGCACAGTTCCTCAAGTCACACAGTACTTCTTACCTGGATTGAGGTTCAGTGAAGGCATCTTTCTTTTTCTCCTCTGGGCCACCATGACAGCTCCGCCCCCTTCCTGACTTCCTTCCCATCTTTCTGTCACTAGTCGATTTCAACTACCCTCAAAGCTCTGTGCTAGAGCAGTCCCTCACCAGAGCTCCTTCCTCACCTCGGAATGATAAGCTTGGTTACCGCCTCCAGTCCGTCCTAATGCAGAAATGCAGAGTATTTTCTTTGCCCCTGTGTTGCTCTGAGACATGGAAACTCAGCCCAGACCGAATGATGTCAACCGTCCACACTTTCTGTGAACGCCCAGAGCTTTCTCCTACTTCCCTCCGTCTCTGTCTCCCTGGTATCTGTTTCAGACCCTGACACAGAAGGTCAGAGAATGCTTTCAGAACTTGGATTTCCGGCAGAGTCCTTACCATCAGGAACCTGGGGCAGCCCTGACTTCAGCTGGCTTCTGAGCTTATTTTCATATTGACAACTCTCCCCGGGGGATTCAAAACCTCAGCAAATGCCATGCTATTTTTTTCTCATCTCAACCCCCTTACTCTCCCCCCAAAAAAAGAGACCATTATGCATAACACTTATGAAACAAAAGATGCGTGGTTTTTAAAGGGCATGCTTAAATGAGCAGTAGTTACACAGGTGGATGGAGATGTTAACCACAAGATCGTCACAGCGATGATTGTTACAGTAACTAATGAAATCAACCTAGATGTCCACCAACAGGGACCCGGTTAAATATCATACATTTTCACCACCCAGTGGAATTTTAAGCAGCCATTAAAATTGATGAGATATTTCTAAATTTGTTGACCCAGAAAGAAGACCATGGCAGAATGTTGAGCTAAAAAGCAGGTTAGCGAACAGTCACGATGCGGTCTCACTTACATAGAAGGGTGTGTGGGTATATGAATGTGTGGGTGTGAGAAAGTGATTGTGTGTGTGTGTGTGTGTGTGCGCGCGTGTGTGTAAGGAAGCTGGAAGTGTGTATATGTGTGAGAAAGAGAGAGAGAGACAGAGAGTAAGCTTGAAAATATCAAGAATAATATTAGAATATTGACATATCGACATTGATTGTTCTTCCAGGTAAGAGGAATTTCAAAGCCTTTGCAGATATATTTTCATTTACATATACATATATATATATGGGATTGTGGAATTTTGTCTTCATAACGAGCATGTAATTTTCACTTTGAGGGGCTCTTTCCTACCTTTTGTGACTTCAAGGAAAGCCTTGGGCAAGCACAGCAGCAAGACCTTCCTCCCACAGTGCCTTTGTGCCGGGAGAGAGAAAAGGGCCATGAACTGACTGACTGTAAATGATCTTGGCTGCTTTTTTTAAACTTCCCATCCCTGCAGCCTACAGTCACTCTTTCTGCTTTAAAGGGTCTGAATTGACAGATCCCCTTCCTGGGGCACAAGGGGGAGGGCAACTGCCCCACTTTTCCTGGACGTTTCTTTGCCTGCACAGAGCAGACATTTTTCAAAATGCATCAAGGGACTTCCAGTAGGAACTGTGGTCAGCTAAACAACTGTCATTAAATCTTTCCTTCAGAGGGAATGGCTGTCCCGAACCACCAGCGCTTTGCTGTCCCTTACCTTGAAGAGAGGTCCAGATATCACCTTCCATTCCACTACTCGTATGGAAATTCTGGTTAAAAGTCATCTTTTGTTGAGGTTAGGAAGATAGCTCAGTAGGTAGCTAATATATTCAAAGATGCAAAGCATATTTATATTTATATCTATACTTATATTTGTTTCTGTATCTTTTATTTATTTCTCTATCTCTATATATCTATATCATCTCTATCTATAGCTGTATCTAGAATCGGCTTATGTGAATTTGGAATCAGGAAGTCCCCCCAACCTGCTCTCTGTAAGTTTGAAACCTGGGAAAATCAGTGGTGTAGCGCTCACCACACAATCATGAGAATCTGAGTTCAGATCCCCAGCACCCACAGAAAAGCCAGGATGGCAGCACCGACTGCAATTCCAGAGAGGCAGAAGGACCCTGGGGCTTTGGGGCCAGTCGGCCAAATCAGTGAACTTCAGATTCAGCAAGAAATCTCAAAAAATAAGGTGGAGAGCAGTCAAGGAAAACAGCCAACATCAGCATCACACACACACAGGAACACATAAATAACAAGCAGATGATCCTTTCTCCCCAATCTGGGGCCTTCCAGGAAGATGCCCACCTCATCCCAACCCTGTAACCCAAAAAGAAAGGCAACCGGCCTCAACATAAAGGCATGAAAAACATCATTTAAAGATATTTGGGAGCTGAAACGTTAGCAATGAAAGTATTCATTGGTGCTTCAACAATTCTAGCAAGTTTGCCCTTAAAATGCCACTAATTAAGCATGGCCAAGGATACGTGTAAAGGCTTTGAGAAATGATCAGCAAATAAGGTCTGGAGAGGTGAGTCTTGCTTTGGAAAATAATGCCAAAGGTGGAGGATGGACTCACTTAGGAGGACTTTTAAAAGTGACGCATCAATCCCAACTTTGGCAAAGAGTGTGTACAGGGATAATTTACGAGCCAGAGGTCCCCATGAGCCTGGAGGACTGCTGTCCCCCCAGCCCTTCAGCCAGAACTCTCATCAAACCTCCTTGAATATACTCCAAACCTGCTGTATCAATCCAGGTTCAACGAAGAAGCAAGACCAGCAGGAGGTAGATAATTGAGATCAGTCATGAAGAATTAGATTTTGATATAGGAGCTGGCAAAGTAAGTCCCAAATCTACGAGAAAGGAGGAACACCGGGGCACAGGCAGAAGCTGAGGTGCCTAACTGTGTCAGGGAGCCGGACTCCACTCCCAAAGCCTTTCAGTTGATTGAGTCAGGCCCATTTGGATTATTGATGATACACTTCCTTATGTAAAATCAACTGATTATGGACTTCAATCATAGCTACAAAATACTCTCACAGCAAGACAGAGATTAGCATTTGATTGAACCACTGAAGCTGTGGTATAAGCCAAGCTGACATGTGAAAAGATCAACACATATCTCAAAGTGACTGGGACCACTGCTTTTAAGCTTAGAGAAAGCAGATTGTGGAAGCCTGCCTCCAAGATCACATAAGCCAATTCCAGACAGGAGATAGCCAGATAGATAGATAGATAGATAGATAGATAGATAGATAGATAGATAGATACATAGATAGATAGATATTCATTGGTAGATAAATATGCAAACTGATTAAAAGAAAAATGATTAATTGGTAGATACATAGGTAGGTAGGTAGGTAGGTAGGTAGGTAGGTAGGTAGGTAGATAGATAGGTAGGCAGAGAGGTAGAGAGGTAGAGATAATGATATATAGGTGGGTAGACACATGCACACATAGTTACACAGATGATAGAGAGATGATAGAGATGGAGATGGTTTATGTCTCTGGATGCATTAGTTACTTTTCTTGTCACTGTGACCAAATGCCTCATTCAAAAAGCTTTTAAAAGGAGGATTTTGTGGTTCATGGCTGGTGGCAGATGGAGAAAGCAGGGATTTCTCACCTCCTCACACCTCAGTGGAACATGAAGCAGAAACAGGAAGCAGGGGTGAGCTACACATCTCAAGGCCCATCCACCAGAGAACCACTTTCTCTAGCTGGGCCCCACCTCTCAAAGGTCCCATAGCTTCCCTAAACAGCTCTAGAAGCCGGGGGAACAAGTGTTCAAATACATGGTCCTGTGGGGACCATGTTCATCTATAACCCTGAAGAATGTGCCTAATACAGTAATATAACAGCTCATGAGCTTACATCACCTAATGTGCAAATGCATGATACAGAAACAATAGTAACAGGCGAGCTAAAACGTAAGTAAGAGCTTTGGACAGAGTCTAGTCTTCAATATAACACCTGTTCCAGTTTAGAGATCCCATTTTAAAGATCCACAGATCAACAAGTATAAGTACCTAGGAGACTACAGGTCATCTGATTCATAGACAAAGCATTCAAACTCCTACATGAGAGTTTTATATAAAAACATCATGGCCAGGCATAGTGGGAAGTTAGGACGAGGATCATGGTTTGGTTTCTTTAAAAAAACAGCAACAGGAGCTGGAGAGGTGGCTCAGGGGTTAAGCCTCTGCCTTGCAGGCAGAAGGTCCTGAGTTCGGATCCTAGACCCCATGTATAGATACCAGGTAGAAATGGGGGCAGCCTGCACTTCCGGTCCTGGTAGGGCGGAGCCTGTGAATCCCAGGGCAGAGTAAACAAGGAGGAGGTGGAGGTGGTCCATGGTGGTTCCCGAACTCATCCGTGGTTCTACACACACACACACACATACATACACACACACACACACACACACGCATATACCCACAATTGAATAAATAATAAATAATTAACAACAACAACAACAAGAATGTACAGTCCCTATTCAGAGGAAAACATGGCAAAAAGGAAAAAAAAAAAAAAAAACCCTGAACTGGTCCACTTAGATTCCAGTGACAGTTAGGATCTCCACATGCAGAAGATTAAAGCTGGACCCGTACTTGTCACCATGTGCAAGACTTAATTCCAAATGGATCAAGGACCTTGATATCAGGCCAGAGACTATAAAAACCATAGTTGAAAGGATAGGGAACTCCCTCGAGCTGATTGGGCTAGGCCAACAGTTCCTAAACAGACATCCAATGGCACAGTCACTGCTACCAACTCTCAACAGTTGGGATCTTGTGAAATTAAAGAGCTTCTGTTCAGATAAAGAGATTGCAACACGAGCTCAAAGGCAACCCACAGAATGGGAGAAAATCTTCACTAACCACATATCTGATAGAGCTCTATTGTCCAGAGTGCACAAAGAACTTAGAAACTAAACACCAAGGAAACCAATGGCCCAATTAAAAAATGGGCCCTGGAACTTCAAAGAAACTTTACCAGGGATGAAATTAAAATGTCTAACAAATATCTTAAAAAATGCTCCACTTCTTTAGCCATCAGGGAAATGCAAATCAAAACTTCCCTGAGATATCATCTCACCCCGGTCAGGATGGCAAAAATCCACAATACAAACAACGACAAATGCTGGAGAGGATGTGGAGAGAGGGGAACTCTCCTACATTGCTGGTGGGAATGCAGGCTCATACAGCCACTCTGGCGAGCCATCTGGAGATTCTTAAAGAAATTAAAGATTGAAATGCCATATGACCCTGCTATTCCACTTTTGGGAATAACCCCCCATACAGCAGAGGTTCACCTCGATAGCACAAGCACGACCATGTTCATAGCAGCACTGTTTACAATAGCAAAGTCATGGAATCAACCCAAATGTCCAACAGTTGATGAGTGGATAAGGAAACTGTGGTACATCTATACAATGGAGTACTACTCAGCCATCAAAAATGATGAATTACTGGAATTTGCCGGGAAATGGATGTCATTAGAAACAATTATATTAAGTGAAGTATCCCAGACCCAGAAAATTAAGCGCCGTATGTACTCCCTAATAGGTGGCTCCTAGTACCAAACCCACCCAGCCCACCTAGAGACAGTAATTCCAAGGATTATGAACAGGAGGGATGGGGTAGGAGGGCCACACCAGAAAGAAGGAGAGAAGGGACCATGTTACAGGAGGGAAAATAGGCCTCCATCAAGGACCCAAATAAGTAATGAGACATCCGATTAAGTTCACAGACTTTTGTTCCTGATCGTTTACTACTGAGGGGGAATGATCTCACCAGAAGAGGAGGGCATATAGTCTGGCAGATAAAAAGTAACAATTTTGCAAATGGGTGATAGACCCCTCCCTCACTGTGGTTTCCCACTTTTATTACATCTACCTTTGAATGTGCTTTTATCACAAGACTCTAACAGCTTTTTGTCTCTGGCCAGGGGGTGACATACAATGCCCACCAGGATGGAGTGAAGGGCATTGCAGGAGCAGCAAAACTGCAAAAGAAAATCAACAAACCACAATCCAGAACTTCAGAGACTCTATATCAACCACCTAGAAATAGGCCAGCTTAGTCTCTCCCCATCTTGAAGCTCAGGGACATTTGCGGAAGAGGGGGCAGTAAGAGTGTAAGAGCAAAAGGATGGGAGGAGCAATGATATGTAAGATACTCCATACTAGTTAGGGCTGAAGCAATCATAATTGGACTTTGCATGCCCTGCGCATTGTCCAACACACTGTTGACCTCACAAAGTCTAGCATTTGCTAAAGGCACCAAGATCCTTGGAGGCAAAGGATTGGCAGCCACAGCAGTGTTCCTATACCTAAGGGGAACACGGGAAAGGGTTCAGGAAAGGCCACTGGGTCCTTGTACATCATCGGAGAGGAGGGCCCAGAGGAAAATCAGACATGCACAAGAAAGGACTCTCTGGGAATTGGGGTGGGAGGCACTGGGGGATGGGGAGGGAGAGGGTGGGGAGGGGGAGCAGGGGGTACGGGGGGAGCAGGAGGGAGGGAGGGAACTGGTGTACCTAATAAGTTTGTATGAGCTGAAATAATAATAATAAATGTATAAAAAAAGAATTTTCAGGTGTGGGAGGACACCAAAAAAAAAAAAAAAAAAAAGTAAGAAGCCCTGTTATTGGATAATTTGAAGATACCAAGGCAGGACATTCAAACTAGTCCTGGGATACAGACGAAATTGCTCATGCTCACCCCTGCTCCAAATATTGTCCTGCTTCCTCGGCAGCTGGGAGAGAGCCACATGACCAGCAACAGCCAAAAGACACCTGTCACTCCCAAGTGACATCACTGACGCCCTTGAACATCCTCCTCCCACTCTTCTTTCTCTCCCAGGTCACGTGTTCCAAAATGCCTAAGCACCATAACATTTTGAGAAATAAATGAGCTTTCTGGTGTTTATGTTTAGTCTGGAAACAAAACCAAAAGCTGGGCCTGAGGAGACGGCTCAGGGGTTAAAGTCTTTGCCCCACAAGCAAAAGGACCTGAGTTCAGATCCCCATGATCCCACATAAAAATGCCAGGCTGGTATGGAAGCTGCTTGCAATTCCATCCCTGGAAGGCAGAGCCTAGTGTTCCCCGGAGAAAAGCAGTAAGAAGGTAGAGCAATCCAGGTTGATTCTCAGGGTCACCCTTGGGCCTCCACAGGTACACACACTCAAGTGCCCTCTTGTACACACACCACACACACACACACACACACACACACACACACACACACACACACAACACCACACATTCTGAGCAGCAGAGATGTGACCAAGTGCAGTCTGAGCCTAGAGAGTGGCATGTAGCCCGTTTTGGAAGCCATCACCTAGAGACAGAATTTGAGTTAGACTTTTGTTTCCTTAGTTAACCTCGGAGATTTACAAATTTCCTCAGATCTATTTTTCATATTCAGCAGCTGGAATGTCTAACTTTTCATTGAAGCTTCCCAGCTAATGGCTTCCCATCTCCTCCTTGGAGCAGCTCATGACCGTTGAATAAATCCACCAACGCTCAGGCTGACACTGTTTAAACAAATGTGTTATTGAAATACTGCAACGAGTCCTGGCTTCAGGGCGCTCCTGAACGTGTGCATGTGTTTGCATTGCTGATCGTGGCCTCCCGCTTTTGCAGCATAAGTCTTTTCCTTCCCTGTCAACTGTGCTGAAAATGGTCTGCTTTGAACTGCTTAGTGGTACAGGCTGCTTCTGATGCTCCAACCCCGTAAAGCTCGCTTCAGGTAAGGCAGAAGAGCAAAGCTCTCTAACAAGCACGCCAGCTCTGGCTCAAAGCACATCCTGTCTCATCCACAAATAATAGCTTGAATATCCAGTGGGTGGAGCATTCCCCCAAGGATGTTGCTAATTGATTTTGATTTTAATATTTTTAATGAATTTTAAATTTCAAGCCCTCAGTGTGTGTTTGTGGTTCGGGTTTGTGGTTGGTTTGGTGATGTTTGCACCATTTCCAAAGCAATTCCAACAGCCATAAACGGAAAGAGAGGAAAGGAAGATCCAATCTCATGGATAAAAATTCAAGTCTGTATCAATCACATAGAACTAGGCCAGCCTAAGCTCTCCCCATCCTGGAGCTCAGGGACATTTGCGGAAGAAGGGGTGGTAAGATTGTAAGAGCAAAAGGATGGGAGGAGCAACGATTTGCAAGATTCTCAACAATAGTTGGGGCCAAAGCAATCATAATGGGACTTTGCATGCCCTGCGCAATGTCCAGGGCACTGTTGCCCTCATAAAGTCTAGCATCTGTTAAGGGCACTGAGATTCCTGGAGGCAAGGGATTGACAGCCATAGTAGTGATCTTATGCTTAAAGGGAACAAGAGAAAGGGCTTATGGAAATGCCACTGGGTCCTTATATGTCATCGGAGAGGAGGACCCAGTGGAGAGTCAGGCATGCACAATAAAGGACTATCTGGGAATTGGGGGGGGGAGGCACTGGGGGATGGGGAGGGAGAGGTAGGGGGGAAGGAGGGGGGAGGGAGGGAACTGGTAAAAAACTTTTTAAATGTATAATTAAATTTTTAATAAAAAAATTTATTGAAAAATTCAAGTCTGGTTCATGAAAAATACTTTCAACCTTCATTGCCAAACCAAGGGGAGGATAATCCCATTATCTCTTATACCACTCAAAAGTATCTGCAAAACAGAGGATAAATGCAGATCAGGCAGCAGAAAAGCTAAGATACTCAGATCTAAGCAAAGCTGGGCATGGAAAGAAGTCCCTTTCTGCTTGCAATCAAAGAGCGTGCACGGGCATTTGGATTGAATCTGAGTTCAAATGCTAGATCTCTATCTGGTTTGGGTTACAGCTTTGTCATCTGTAAAGTGGAATAACATTGCCCACCTTGCAGAACTGGAAGAGTTCAGAGAAAGCAATGCAGGGTCATAGAGATGGTTAAGTGGGCAAAGTGCGCGCTGTGCAAGATGAGGACCTGTGTTTGATCCTCAGCAGTCACATAAAAAGGCCAGATGTGGCGGTAGACACTTGCAATCTCAGCAGTGGTGCGGGGCAGAGATAGGTGGATACCTGGGGCTTCCTAACTAGCACCCCAGCTAAGTCAAGTGAGATCCAAGCCAGTAAGAGACCCCGTCTCAAACAGCATGGTGGGCTGTACCCATGAAATGACAACTGAGGTTGACCTCTGACCTCCAAATGCAAGTGCACACATGTGCATATGCACACACACACACACACACACACACACAAACACAAAGATTAACAGTATTTATTGAAACATTATTTATAATAGCAAAAAAATTCCAAACGTTCATCATGAGGGAAGTAGATGAACAAAATATAATTCAGAAATACCACAGTTAGAATTACACACAGTGGTAAAATAGTAAAATGGCTATCTGTTATCAGCTGGAACAATCTCAAAAACATACTGAATTGCAAAAACACATGCAATATGATGCCATTTGTACTACTATTAACCCATTAAATTAACTACCGTTGATAGATATCTTAATCACACATTTGGAAAACATTACCAGGAACACTGAAACCAACCGCACAGAAGGGACGTGCTTCTGACACATGAGGAGATGAATGGGGGAAGAGATTCCCAGTTTTGGTCAAGTCAATGACAGGTAATGCACGTGGCTCCAGTCTGAAATGTCTCCCACTTCTCATCTGTTTAAACACTCGGTACCCAGTGGGTGGCGTTCTTTGCAAAGGTGGTGAGGGATGTGAGATCTAACTGGAGGAGCTAGGTCGCTGGAGGTGAACCTTTGCAATCTATTGCCTGACTCTGCCTTCATCCTGTTCTCTGCTTCCCGGATGGCCAAACATGTCAGGGGCAACAGCCCCACACTCCCACGGCCACGAATTCCACCGTGTCTTGCCGTCCATGATGGACCATACCTTCTGAAACCACAGACCAAAATAGACCCCTCCGGCCTTCGTTTTCTTCTGCTTATTCTGTCACAGCAGAAAGAAAAGGAACTAACATGGATAGAGATTGCAAGAGATCAGAGTAAGCCTGTGAAGGGGGGGAGGAAACAAGCATGTATCAATCTGAGCATTACTGCCAAGCACAGCTGCCACTCAGTCTCATCAGACACCCTCTGGAAAGGCACATAGGGCAAACCTCAGAATGGACTCAGCAAGAAGCAAGAAACTTGGGGCAACTGTATCCCAACTCCCACCCCTGGCTGGGTAAGAACTGACATCCACACATTATATCTCTGGTCTTTCTGGATCGGCCAAGCATCTCTCCTGCCACTCCTAATAAAGATGTACATGTTTAAAGAGACAAGCAGTCAGCATGCATGCAAACTGTCCTCTGTGGAGATCTGAGAGACTGCCCAGAAAATGTGATACTGAACATTGTCATGTTGGTTACAGAGAGAAAATGTTACCCATAATGCTTTCTTTTTTTAATACACGAAGTAAATATGATAAAAATGTTTGCATTTGGTAATTATACCCATGGGCGGTTACTACATTATTCTCTGATCCTTTCTGTACTTTTCTGTAATCTTTATTAATTACATTTGCAATGAGATACAATTATTACCACTACTTCCAAATTTATCACTGCTGGGAAGAGAACGTAGGTGATAACTCACTCCTCATTCCCTCTTCCTTAGCCCTTGAGAATTCCTAATCTTTTGTACCTGTGGGTTTGCTTCTCCTGGAACAGTCTACACCAGCAGTAACGACACGCCCATCTCGCCACTGGCTTCCTTCACTCAGCACAACGTTCTCGCACTCACCCACATCGCATCCTGAGCGTGACCCTCATCCCTATTTGTGCTGAACGATGTCCTAGCGTATGCATCTCCCACATTTTGTTTATCCAGTCATCTGTTGACAGGCACTTGGGTTCCCCGTCTTTTGACCATTTTGAATAATGCTGTGATAAACATTGGCGTACGAGTAGCTCTCTACATCGCTGTTTCCAACTGCCTGGGAACAGGCCGGCCAGTCATATGGCAGCTCTGGGCTTCATTTTCCAAGGGACTCCCATGCTTTTTTCCACAGCATCTGCAGCAATTTTCATTCCCACCAGCAATGCACAAGGCTTCCAATTCCTTCCCGTCTTTGCCAGCACTTACCTCCTTTTTTCTTTGCCTTTAGACAACATTCTAGTGGACATGAAGTGGTATCATGGTGGCTCATAGCTCACTGTGGTTTTTCTTTGCATTTTTTTAGTATAAATGCAGACATCAGAGCACGTGGGCATTGGCCGCTCATGTATCTCCTGGGAATTAAGGCTCATCCAAGCCTCTAAAGTTTTCACAGTAGAAATTTAAGCTTCTGCGTCTTTCAGTAGCACATCGAACTTAAGTGGCATGTCTATCTTGTCCAGGAAAGTTGCTTTCTTGAGTTTTCTGACAATCAAGATTCTCTCTACTCCACAGCCTAGCCAATTCCTGTCTCAACTGCATCATTCATTCCCTCCATCCACAAATTTGCTGAGGGCTTTCACAAAGCTTCTTAGAAACATCTGAAGTGCAAATGCCCCTTTGGGTAAAGACCCAAAAAGTCACATTCCAGGAGGCACAAAGAGTTAAACCAAGTCGCTATCGTTGTCTGCTTTTCCTTCATTCCAGACTGAGGGGATTTGGGGCTTTTTTCCTTCTGATTTTAAACAAGAAAATTATCTCTTCCCATACATTAAGCATAGAGCAAGAAATGAAAGAGAAAAGGAAGATATTTCTAGAGGAAAAAGTGCTCCCTCGAAAAATGTCCAACAGCATCCACTTTTATTGCTATCAAAGTTGAGTTCCGTGAAGTTTCTCAGTCTGTAATACACCCGCTTGCTCCTTTCCACCAAGCTTCGAACCAAGCAGTTTTTCCCTCTGTCGGCACATCTATTGTGCTGTGTTCTGTGAGAATAATGAGCTCATTCAATGGGCTCCAAAGTCCTCCTGCACTGGTTGTAAGTTATTTCTACGCCTCTTCCTGCCTTGTCAAGATTCCAGACACATTGTGCATTGTACTCTCGTGACAGTGCTAAGCTCGGGTTCAGGGATTGGAGTGTGGGTTTCAGAGTCAGCCGTCAAGGGGCAAAGTCTGAGCTTTGCCATTTAATAGCACAGCTATTGTTGCTGTTATTGCAGTTATTAACATCTCTCAACTTTACTGATTTTTTTAAAAGACTGAAGAGATGGCTCAGGGGTTAAAAGTCTATGCTTTACAAGCAAAAGGACCTGAGTTCAGATCCCCAGATTCCACATAAAACAATGCAGGGTGGGCATGCCAGCAGCCTGTGATTCTGGTCCTGGAATGCAGAGCCTGGGAGACTTCAGATCAAGGCAATAAGGATATAGAGCGATGCAGGATGAACCTGATATCACCCTTGGGCCTCCACAAGTGCACACACTAAATGCCCTCTTGCACATACACAGCCATAAGGACCCTTTGCACCGAGTAGCCATCGCACCAATGTTATCTCACTAAACCAATCAAGACTTCGTAGCACTTACTCTTCTCACTACTGTGACAAAAAAAAAAAAAAGTTTGACCAAAGCAATCTAAAAATGGATTATTTTGACTCACGGCTTGAGTGTACATGGTGGGGGGGTCAAGGTGAAAGGAGTTGAATGCTCCTTCTAATAAGTTAATATTTCAAGCAAACCAAGACTCACAAAATGGTCGCACTGCAGACCATAGACAGGAAGCAGAGAGAAATGAAAGCAACTCTTCTCCTTATAACCTGCTAGTCAGGATGAGTCTTCCCATCTCAATTAACCTAATCTAGAAAAGCCGTCACAGACACACCCAGAGTTCTGTACTCCCATGGAGATTCTATACTCTGCCATGTTGGTAGTCAATATAACCATCACAGACATTTTAGTGTATCTCATTAAACAGGAAGCACAGAGGGCGGGCCTTCAGACAGTTCAGTCATCCAGCAGCATCATTAAGAATATTTTATTGCTCTCCAGACGGACCATAATGTCATCCACAGACCAGTTCCCTTCAAGTCTTAAGAGAGCTATCAGTCACAGGAATCCCTAGACTTGTCCTCCAGGGGAAAGCAAGATTCCCTCTCAATTTGGTAATGGGTAGGAGGATTCTCCTATAATGATTAGAAAGAATCAACAAAAGTCTCCCAAATCTAGTAAGTTATAATAGCAGGTTTATTATAGGATTGAACAAGTAGAATGTGAAACCCAACATGAGAACTAGGAATATAGCTCAGTGGTATGTAGCCATAAGATCAATTCCCAATACCACCAAATAGTAATTAATGGATTAAAACCCACTTCCATTAGCAATAGCCAAAATAATCACTGGGATATAAATCTAAACAGAGAGAAAGAGAGAGAGAGAGAAAAAAAAATCTATAAAACTCTTGAAAGAAATCCAAGAAAATCTACTAAATGAAGAGGTATTCCATGTCTATGAATAGGAAAACCAATGCAATCTCAGTTAATAGCCCAACAAACAGTCTTATGACTGCTGCCATGATTCTGAAATTTATATGGAGAAGCAAAAGGCCTGGAATTGTCTACACGGCGTTGGAAGAAAGATTGATGAGCTAGCATTACCAGACACTAAGATCTATAGCAGCAAGAAGAGAATGGTGGATTGCAATGCCAGGGAGAGTAAAATGGAGGAGAGATGGGCAGTTTGGTCAATGGGGCTAAGTTACAGTTGGATAAGAGAAACAAGTTATATATTTCAAGCAAATCAAGATCGTCATGGTTCGAATGTTATTTGTTCCCCCATAGGTTCATATATTTGAATCCTTAGTTGATTTTGGTATTGGGAAGGTCATGGCACCTTAGGGAGGTGAAGCCTTGCAGGAGAAAAGGTTGTCAGAGAGAGTGTACCATGAGGTTAGCCACCTGCCCTGTCTTCCACTAGCAGTTTATTGTTGCAGTTTGCAGTGAATTCTTTCTTAGCTTCCACGATGGATGTGATTTAAACCACCTCCAACTTTTGCTGTCTGCCATGACTTTTCTGCCATGATGGATTGCAATTCTCCTCTGGAACTATAAGCCAAATAAATCTACCTTTTCTCCCCTGACTAATGTTTGAGTATTGTCTCACAGCAGTAAGAAGAATAACTGCCACAGAAATTGGATCAAGAAGTGGGATATTGCTGTGAGACCAAGAGAACCTTGTACCAGAAAGTGAAGTATTATTGCGAAGCTGAGAAAATTTGATATTAGGAGGTAGAAAAGTATGGCCATTTCTGTGATGTGGCTCATGAGCCTTTTAGCCTGAAGCTAGATTCAAATGTTGGGCAGAGGAAGTTTCAAGGAAATACAGTTTTGACAGAGTGGCATGGCTGACTTTTAGCACTCTTGTTCATATTTATGATGAGAAAGAGAAAGGAATCAGACAGAAAAAGATAAAAACTGCTTGATGAGGAAAAATGTGATGGCAAACTTGAAAAGTTGAACCAGGAGAACACAGACAGCAAATTGTGGCTGTTATTAAAGTGACCAGCTCCATAACTGAATTAAAGCCTGTTCTTTATTTGAAGAATAGAAGAGGTCACAGCCTGGGGCGAAATCCTCAGGAAAGGCTTCCACCAATGAGAATGCATATTCTTTTGGAAGGGAACAGCTGAAGATCAGAGCTCCGAAGAAATGTTCTGCTCAAATGAAGCAACTGCCCAAGAGTCTTCACAGAATCAAAAACTGAACCAGTTGTAAATAACAATCTTCACCTACAGGTTAGAGCAGAACTTGGCAATGTCATCCATGTGGTACTGATTTTAGAGGCATTAAAGATGCAAGAGTTAAGAGGGCATGGATTCCTCCTCCAAGGTTTCAGAGAGTGGCTGAAGCCAGGCAGTGTGTGGCAGGAGTAGAAATCTAAGGAAAAGGCCCAGGAAGGGCATTTAGTGGTTTGGAATTAGAGATGCCAGAGCTGCTATGGGTATCTGCCAAGAACTGCATACCATGGGAAGAGTCAGCCCAAGACAGAGATGTGTTCCATGGGCAGTTGTGCTGGAGGGGTAGAACCCAAGCCCTCTAGAACTGAGATGATTTCAACAGGAGCTTCATATGTTGGATTTGGAGCTTCAGGATTTTGAGTTTGTTCTACTAGCTTTTGGTTTTGTTACAGACCAGTCTTTCCTGGATATGCCCTCATTCCTTCTTTTTGGAATGGGAATGTTCAGTCTTGTGCCACTGCATGTTGGAAGGATGTAACCTGTCTTTTGATTTATAGGAGACTTTAGGTTTTGGGCTTTTGGACTGTGTTGGGACTACTAATTTAGTCTGCAGGACTTTTACAGTTGAACTGAGTGTGGCTTGCATCATGTGGTGGTCATGAGCTTATGGGGGCCAGGGGTGTAGTGTTACTGGTTGAATGTAACTTGTCCCCCACCCGGAGCCTCATGTATTGAATGATGGTGGTATTGGGAAGGTCATGGTACCTTTGGGAGATGAAGCCTTGCAGGAGAAACACACATCATAGGGAGTGGGTTGTGAGGTTGATTAAGCCTGCCCTGCCTCCACTAGCAATCGTCTCTTGCAGTTTGCAGTGAGCTATCGCTCAGTGACCATGATGGATGTGACTTAAGCCACCTCCAGCTTCTGCTGCCTGATCATGCTTTTCCCACCATGATGAACTGTACCTCTTCTCTGGAACTATAAGCCAAATAAGTTCCCTTTTCTCCCCCTTAAGTTGCTTGAACCTGTAGCACAAAGAGTAGCTGCTACAAAGATAAAGGATTGCTTTGTTTTTCAGTCCTCAGGATTAAATCTACCCCTGATCTATTTCTTCAGCCCTAGAAGAATTCTTTTATATGCCTCATCACAAAGCAATTGTCAATGTCGAGGAGCTACACATGCTTATCCTAACTTGAACAACACACAATGCAATACATATATCAGAATACTACATGTCAGCCAGAAGATAGCTCAATTGATAGAGTGGTTTGACTAGTGCTCACGAAGCCCTGGATTCAATCCCCAGTGCCACATAAAAACAAGCGTGTACATGCCTGCAATCCCAGCATACAGGAGGTAGAGGCAGAAGGACCAGGAGCTTAAGGACAGCTTCATAACAAGCTTCAGACTAATTCTGACCCTTTCGCAAAAAAAAAAAAAAAAAAAAGTGTGTGTGTGTGTGTGTGTGTATGTTCTCCATGTAGGTTAAAAATACACCTTAAATTTTTAAACAATTTTATTTAAATTAAAAAAATTAAAATGGGGGCTGGAGAGGTGGCTCAGGGGTTAAGCCTCCGCCTTGCAGGCGGAAGGTCCTGAGTTCGGATCCCAGATCCCACGTATAGACGCCAGGCCGAAGCGGGGGGCGGCCTGCGCTTCTGGTCCTGGTAGGGCGGAGCCTGTGAATCCCGGGGCAGAAGGAGGTGGAGGCGTCCATGGTGGTTCGCGAATTCGTCCGTGGTTCTACACATACACACACACACACACACACACACACACACACACACACACGCACACACATACACACGCATATGCACACAGTTGAATAAATAATAATAATAATAATAAAAAATTAAAATGGTATGGTATTGACAAAATTAAAGACAGAAAAAATAAGTGGAACAGGTAGATAACCCAGAGTAGAATCACATAAATAAAGTCAATTGATCAGCAGGCAAGGTGACATGCACCTATAATCGCACCTTTCAAAGTAGAGGTGGGCTAGGGAGATAACTCAGGGGTTAAAAGCCTTTGCTTCGCGAGCAAAAGGACCTGAGTTCAAATCTTCAGATTCCATTAGAGATGTCAGTGGCCTTTAATTCTGACCCTGGAAGGCGGAGCCTGGGAAACTCCAGAGCAAGGCAATAAGGATGTAGAATAATCCAGGATGATTCCTGATGTCATCCTTGGACCTCCACAGGCACACACATTCAAGCATCCTCTTGTTCTCTCTCTCCCCTCCCTCTCTTTCTCTCGCTCTCTCTCTCTCTCACACACACACACACACAGGCAAAAAGAGACAGAGGTAGGTCCTCCTGAAATGCAGTGTTTGATACAGATAACCACAACTGACCAAAGTGCAGAGAGCAAGGGACTGCGGACTGCTTAGTTCTAAACATGACACCAGAATCACCACACACACACACACTTCAAGGCTCAGGGAACATTTTTTTGGGCTGCCCACCCAAGAACTCACTGCAGTGATGTCCATTTCCACTAGATCTGCACAATGGTTGACCTATCAACATCTCACTGTAGATGAAGGAACAAGAAACACTACATCCCCACTGAGAAACTGTTCAAGATTAATTCCAGACAGCAGTCGATTTCCTCAGTGGTTTACCCACTGATAAGTCGCCCATGTCAGTCTGCACCTGCCAGTACAGACATCCCAAATGAAATCCAGGGGGGCACACTGCAGAAAGACATGAAGGTAAGATGCAGACTGATTGGAAAGAAAGAAAGCATGAAGTGGGACAGGAAGGGGATTGGAATTGAGTAGCAAGGGGTGAAAATACATAAATTCATTGTACTCAAGTATAAAAGTGTCAAAAATAAAAAATTAAAAATCAAAAAGAAAAAAACCAACTTCCTGGCAAAAAGTGTGCAGCCAACTGAGCATTCATGGGCAAAAAAAAGTTAGTCTACCAAACAGACCCGTTATGGTTCCATTTTGGTGTCAACTTGACAGTTGCAGACTGTTTGGGGTCCAGCTGTGGAGGGTTATTGGTTGGAACAGCCCCTGAACAAGTCTGCAGGTACTTGATTGATTGCTATGGAGAACCCAACCTTTCCAGTGGTGGACCAGATAAAAGCAAGTGCAAGGAGGAGGGTCTTGCTCTTCCCTTATCTTGTGTCGACTTGTTATGGCTTCTACTCTTCAAGCATCGTTCACTTTAAAAGCATCGTGTCCTTCTTTGTTGCTGCTGCCGCCGCCTCCATCCTGGCTGACTCGGAGCTTCACCTTTTCCACCACGTTGTTGCTGTTCCTGCTGCCTTTGGAGCCTGGTCTCTAGGCCTTGCTGCTGCTCGCTGTTCATCGCTGACATCAGAACCCAGCATCTTCGACCCTCCAGAGAGGTAAAGGCTTGAGACCTTCTTGGGATCTTTCGGCTTTGTGGAACATTCTGGTCAAGAACAAAGCAGCTACTCTGAAGGACACTATTTTTATTGTAAGTTATTTTATAAACTTATTTATATATATTGCATTCTATAGATTCTGTTTCATCAGAGGACTCTGACTAATACACACCTTACAATCATCCCAAAAATCAACTTGAAAGAAACGTCTGACCTAAATGTAAAAATACAAATTATACAACTCCTAAAAAGCATTGGGGAGGGAAATCAGGATGGCTTTGGGTTTGGCAGTGACATTTTAGATGTGACGACAGTCTTGGCTGAGCCTCTCTATTCCATGCTTTATGCCATCTCCATGACCAGGCCTCAGGGTAATCCTGTAACCAAGACAGGCTAGGAAGCACAGCTGTTCTTCATGGGTGATTCTATCTGTAAACCAACTCTAATGAGGCCCTCTCCAAGTTCAGATTAGACTTTCGTCCCAATGGGGCAACTTGGAAAGCAGGATGGAAGGCTGGAGCTTCTGTGGAAGGTCTCATGCATAGAATACAGCCAATGTGGTGGCCTTGTAGAGAGATAGGACTGAAACTCGGGATAACAACATTTGTGCTCCTGGATCTAACTATTCCTGAAAGCAAAAATGGGTCCCTGGCTGGCAAGAGAGCTCAGCGAGTAAAGTTGTAGCCACTCAGTCTGATGATCTGAGTTCAATCCACATGGTAGAAGGCAAGGACTGACTTCTGCAAGTTGTCCTCTGTCTTCCACATATGCACCAAGATATATGCATGTACAAGTACACACAGACACACAGACACACACACACACACACACACACACACACACACACATACACCACAACAAATAAATAAATGTAAAAAATGGGTCCTTTGAATTTGCCAGTGTATAACCAGTAAATCTCATACATGCAGGATTTTTAATACGTGTAGGTATACATGCATGAGAAGACCAGGGGTTATCAGCTGTCTCCCTCTATTCTTCTCCAGTTTACTTTTGAGACAGGGTCTCTCCTTACATCAGGAACTTACTGAATTGCTATACTGTGTTGCCAGTGAGTTTCAGAGACCCAGTTATCACTGCCCATTCCACCCCATAGCCCTAGGGTAAGGGATGCAAACTGTCCCACCTGAGTTTTCACATAGGTGCAGGGAATCTGAACTCAAGTCCTCAGACTTGCACAAGAAACACTTTATTAATTAAACCATTGCCCAAGCTCCCTATGCACTGGTTTCATTTGTTTGTTGTTGTTTTTTTAACAACTTGTATTAAATTTATTCTCTGACAACTTCATACATGTATTTAATACATTCTGGTTACTGTGACCCTTCCCTTTCTTATCTCCTACACACACATACACACACACACACACACACACACAGTAATATCATCTTCCTCTCTACATGTCATTTGCCCACATTCATGTCTTTCTGTTTTGTTTTGAGATCCAGTGGGTTTAACCAGGATTTGGAATTATCCATTGTAGTTTAGTGGTCCACAACTGATTTCTTCATTAAACCAATTTGAATTTTCTGTCACTTCCAACCAAAATAACTCTAATAAAGGGGTGAATGAGTAAGAGCTGGGACCCTAGGAGGCAAAAATGGTAGGTGTAAGCCAAGAGGCTCTGAAAGGTTTAGTGCAGTTGGAGTTCGAGGAGTGGAATAGATAATCTTAGAGAAGGTCCTGGATCCCTTCAAAGGACATAGGCTTATTTTAATTTCTTACTTCCAACATCTCTATAGTCCAACAAGTTAGAGACGTTCTTCTAGTGATGAGACACTGCTAACAGAAGACAGTCACACTATGCATTTCCTACCCGGTAAGTTAGATAAACACAATGCCTTATGGCAGGGGTGGCAGTTGCTGCTACTGCTCTTGTTTCCTTTTGGTTTTTAGTTCTGGCCGTTGTGAAGAAATTCCTCAACCAGAGATCTTCGGGTTTCTCAGAGAACAAGGATGGAGACTGTGGGGGATTCAAGGAAGAGAGAAACTCAAGACATCCTGGCACCCAGGGAGAGTCTGCAGAGACCGGGTGCCACTGATATTCACGGACACCATGAAGCCTAGATTGGACCTCCCTGAACAACGGGACCCTCAGTTAGGCAAAATATCAGCCTATCCCAAGTAAAGATACAGTCAAGGGGCAGAGAAGGTAAGAGAAACCACATCCCACTGGGCCATGGCTGGGAGGCCACCCAGCTTCTGCAATACTTCCCTCTAGTCTTTGGACTAGCACAAGCTGACCATCGAACTTCCCACAGTCAGGGGTAGAGTCACTTGAACCCTGGTCCCATCCAAACCTGCACTATAGCATGGAGATGCCAAAACGCTGGGGTCAGTGGATGGGAACACATTGAGCCTGGATGGAAACGCTTTCCTCTCCAACCCACTTCATTCACACCTTTCCTCACGGTCTTAAACATCAGTCCTTCGCCCTCAATTCAGCACCTGTCCTTGGCAACCTGACATTTGCAGGTTAAGAATGAAATTGCAGCGTCTTGCTGTGACAAAGTGCAAGGAAACGATGGGCGAAGGCAGCAGTGGGCTTTTTACTAGCACTGAGGTCCCAGAGCCCTGGCCAGCCAACCCCGTTTCCAACATAGGCGCCAGAGTGCCATCTCGTGGTGAAATAAAGGAAGGACAAGCTGAGAGCCCCCTGGATTCCAAACTGCACATCCTTGTCAGAAGAGAAAGGAACACAATCAACAAATATCCAATGGCATAGATTCAACACAGAAAATGCAGGAGAGAAGCAACTGCAAATCTCTCTCAGCACCAAAGGAGACTCTCCAGTGTCGAGGTGCTGAGACATGCCCCTTCCTACCGGAACCATTCACCAAGCTCTTAGGTTTCATAGCACAGTTTAGTAAACAGCAGACTCTACATCCAATTTGACACCTTTCTTAGATTGTGGCTTATTTGGGGGTGAAATGGGGTCTCATTTATTCCAGGTTGGTCTCAAACTCACTGTGTAGCCAAGTCTGACCTAATCCCACTTTCTCAGGAGTGGAATTACAGGTATGCGCAACCATCCTTAGATGCCGCTCCCCCCCACCCCGCTTTTGTAAACATGACTTTATTGGCACATAGTCCATTTACATGTTCTCTGCGGCTGTTCTTGCACTCTGGTTGCTTTACTGAATGACAACAGAACTCATCCTCGTATCTAAAGATTTTACCATTTGGCACTTCCAAGACCTTGCCATACTCAGCTCTAGAGGGTAAAAGGCAACAAGTGGGCCAGGACTGAGCTGCCAAGGACTACAGTTTGCCTTTGTCCTTGGGGGAAGTTTGCCCTGTGTCAAACGGAGCATGCCTTTCTGCCCCCTGGGAATCCCTTAACACAAATAAATCCAGGACAGAGAACAGGAGCCCTGGCCCAGTATAAAATATCTGTCCACAGATGATACCATCTATCTGTAAAACATGGGCTTGGATTGTAGAAGCTCCTTCAACCACTCACATACTGAAAGAAAATAAACCCAAGCAAGAATGGGTGTTGTTTATGGTGATGGAATTACTGGGGACTCGGACTTTCTTTTTAACACGTTTCTTTTCTTATTTCCCAAGCTTTTTACAACAAGCCGTGTAATTCTAATCATAAAGTGGGGAGGAGGATTTTCGAGGAAAAAAAATGTCCAGAAAAGAATGTTCGATGCCTCCTTTTCACTTACTTGTGGATTTAAGACATGGGAACATCTCAGAAAATAGTAAGTTGTAAAGAACAGAGAGTCCCGCCAGAATCTCCCCTGCGTGCCAACCCTCTCAGGGAGTCAGAAGCAACGAAACTGGAACCTGGTCTTGGAGCCACAGGACAAGTTTGCAGCTATGACAGCAAATGAGAAAGGGATGCTGACCAACATGCAGGAAGAAATATCCAGCCCAAAAGATTAGCAGCGCCCAAGTCAAAAGGCTTGGTTCTGACCACTGCTGCGATGTGTCCTCTGCGGCAAGGTGGGAGTGTTCTGCGGAGGAGGGACAGAATCCTCCCTCCGATGCTAGGAAGCGCCTCAGCGCAAACAAGCCCAGGATGGAGACCAGCGATCTTGGCTCCCTCTGTCCTTAGATGACTCGGGCAACATGCTAAGGAGCAGAAAGCATATAGGTTGACTTTGAAACGTGGCAGGAATTCTGGGAGAAGATCTTTGGAACCAATCGTGGTAATAGCTATGATAATTCCAAGATCCTGTCCTACCATAAGTCTAAGTTGAATTCCATGAGTCAAAATATTGATCTTACTTTTCTCTCTCTTTTATTTCTTTTTCTCCCTCCCTTCCTCTCTCCCACTCTCTCCTTTCTCATTCTTTTTCTCTCCTCTTTCTCTTCTCTCTCTTCCGTTCTCTCTCTCCTCTCTGTCTCTCTCCTCCCTCTGCTCCTCTGTCTCTCCTCTCTTTTCTCTCTCTCTCTCTCTGTCTCTCTCTGTCTCTCTGTGTGTGTCTCTCTTTCTCTCTGTTTCTCTCTGTATGTCTCTCTGTGTGTCTCTCTCTCTTTCTCTCTCTCTCTCTTCCCTGTCTCTTGCTCTAACACAGAGCAGTGTTTCTTAGAGTATCCTTTACACTGAACCAAGAAGAATCCATGATCCTGGGTAGAAGAGGTTTTAGCTCAGGTTCTCAGTAGTGCAGCTCATCTCCGCCCCAAGAATAGAACCCTTTGCCCAAATATTCCAGTGTTGACCTACAGTCCAGCTTTGGATTATACCTCATTTTATAATGCCATGCGTGTGTGTGTGTGTGTGTGTGTGTGTGTGTGTGTGTGTGTGTACACATGCATGCCCTATTTTAAAGTTCAAGACAATATTTAGAATTCGTTGATAAGATACTCACTGATAGAATAGCCAAGAATCTAAAGGAAATCAATTCCTTTTTTACTCTTAAGCTGTGCAGACCTTCTGGGAAGAATATTTGATGACAGTGAGATTTGTCATTTAAGTATTGATTTTCCCAGTTCAAAGGGCTATAGATATTTTAAAGAATCTTTGAGCTATGTTACACACTTCTGTTGTTTATTTACCTAGGGTATATTATACACTGTGTCCTCATCTCTCAAATTACCTTACTGGTAATGAAGTAATTGTATTAACTGAATGTATTATCTTTGAATGTTAGAAAATGGGTGTGCCTACAATTCTCACTGTGAAGAAGACTTGCAAAAATAATCACTATTCATTCATTCATTGACCTTTTAAAAAATGCAGTAACCCTGCTGTGCTGAACAGAGTCATTGGTAATAGATGAGGGGCAAAGTTCTACCATCTTGGTGCTCACATTCTTACAAACTATCACACAACCTAAAGAAGAACGAGGAGAAGGACAAGGAGCAGAAGAACAAGGACCACCACTACAACCACAACAAGAAACCAATATACTCAACACAGGAAAACACAAAAAGGAGAAGAGAAGAGAAAACAGAAATTGCCTTGAGATGCCCCTCCCAGAAGCCACAGGCAATTCAATAAGTTTCCCAGTACCAGGAATGTTATACCTCCTAAAGAACTATTGGATAGGGACCCCTTTGCCATTGCTATCTGTTGTCTGCCGGAACTTGAGAAGGAGACCCTACTGCTAAAGACATCACACTCAGTGATCATAGGACAGAGAAGAAACAAACTAGAATAGATATCAATGGTCTCACCCAACGATGAATCCTGCAAGTTATAATAATAATTCTGTTAAAGTGAAGGGAAATGCACATATCAGTGGGGTGGCCTGAACAGAGGTGACATGACATGCCAGAGAGGTTTGGCTGCCACAGGAATAGACAAGCCAGAGTGAATCCTGGGGTCCATAGAAGCACACAGGCGGAAGGGTGGGACAGGGTAGGAGGGAATACTGAAGGGAGGGGAGGGGATGGGAAGGAGGAAGGAGGAAGGAAGGAGGGAAGCTGGAATAAATATTCAATGCGTTTGTAAAAGTAGAAAAAATTAAAATGGAAAGCCAGTGGTGCATTTGTGGCATGTAAGATATGGGAGTAACCAATCGCTTTCTGATTGGCATGAAGCCCTGTTGCATGGCAGGGAGCACACGCCTGATACTGTAAACCAAGTAAAATGCCTAGGGAAAGGGAGACCAGAGGCCCTAAGTGGGAAACAAACCTCTGAGTGTTAATAAAAATACTTGATAGGAAACTCCCTTCTGATTACTCACCCTTACACCCTTAGATCAGAGAACCACTCAGCACTCAAACAAGAAGCACCCTCTTGCGATGGAAGATGAGTAATACTGAAAACCACAATTGGCCAAAGTGTCAGGCAACAGAGACTGTGGACAGACAGCTCAGTCCCAAACAGAATCTCTAAATCACCCTCCATCCCAGGGCTAAAGGAACCTTGCACAAGAGAGGGGAGATGAGAATGTAAGAGTCTAAGAATAGGGAGCCATCCTGTTGGACAGTAGCCCTGTCCTTATCAGACCACCACACTCACCAGCACTGCAGTGATATCTACTTTCACTAGTCTCCCACCATATCTTATCAGAGAATAGGAAGAATCCTAGGAGATAAGGCCCTACCCCCACAGATGATTTTGGACTGGCCCCAGACAGGAGAAGGAGAGGTTTCTTACTTGAAGGTCGACCCGCTGTCAGCCATCCATGCCCCAGCAAATGCCCAGGCACTGTCTAATACAAACATCCTGGATGAGGCCCCGTGGACCACTCATGCGGTGGGACACAGGAGTGGAAGGGAGACCGGCTGGAAAGGAAAAATCTGTGGGGTGTGATGGGAAGGGGCATAGAGGTGGATATTAGGGAATAAAGACCATCAAAGAATAAGAAAAGAACTTCAGGGCTGGAGAGAGAGTTCAGGGGTTAAGACTCTGTCTTGCAACTAGAAAGTACTGAGTTCGGATCCCAGGTTCCATATAAAAACGCCAGGTGGAAATGGTGGCGGCCCACGCTTCTGTTCCTGGTGGGTTCTGGGAAATCCCAGAGCAAAGCAAAGAGGTAGAAGCAATCCAGGATGATTCCTGAAGTCATCCTTGGTCCGCCAGGGGGACACACAATGCCCTCTCTCTCTCTCTCTCTCACACACACACACACACACACAAATACAATAGTGTTTGTTTGTTTAAGACAGGATGTCATTATGTAGATCTCAAGCCCACAGTCCTCCTGCCTCAGCTTCCTGTATTACAGGTGTATACTGCCACGCCTAGCTACATGTAATACATTATTAACAGACTTTTTTTTAGTCAGATATAATAAGATATAATAAGAAGATGCCTTCGGCCATAGCTAAGCTGAATCTTCCTGAGAAACATGAGATTCAAGACCCTCCATACTTCTTCCAAAATGCTTGAATCAGAGTCTGAAGGACTCCAAGCGGGGGGTAGGGCCGCAATGACAGAGTCATAGCCTGGGCAGCAAGTCACCACTGACGACAGTAACTGGCGTCACATCACTGGGCACCGATGTGCCCTCCTGTCTCGGTAAGAGTCAGACATTTGAAAAAGGAAGCGTCTACCTGCTTACTGCAGGGCACCTCATCTCGGGAATGCATCCAGAAACACATTCAGAGATGCCAGGTGAGATATTTCATTGGCCCTGTTATTAGTAATAGTACAACGTGAAAAACCACAAAACACCAAAAAAAAAAAAAAGTGATAGAACTGGCTTGATTACCTAGTGGAACATGGCAAGCTGGCAGGAAATATTTTTAAATATTTCCGTTACTCTAAAGGGTTTCGATAAAATTTTAAGTGAATAAAATGCGGAAGTAAAAGCACATGCAGATATGATTGTGTAAATACAGACTGTTATCTCCAGAAAAGAGGCACGTGATTCTTAGTTCCACATTTCCTCTTCTTTTCTTTTAGTTTTGGAAGTTTTCTTTTCTGTGCATGTTCTACTTTGTTAACCAGAACAATGGAAAGCTGTTAATTTACAACGATGTGTGTCTCTCCCTCACAGCTCTCCTCTGGTCTGTTTCTGTCTGCCCTTGGCCTTTCTGGCCCTCCCGGCGGCAACCTTCTCCATCCTGAACACTGAAGAGACATTAAAGTCACCCCAATTTTGGTTTCACTCAAGACAAATCGGAACAGCTGTCATGCTCAGCCCTCAAGTTCAGAAGTTTCATTTCTGCACGGGCCTAAAATAAATAGGAGTTAACTAGTTGAGAGCAAAGGTCCACTCCCACCATCTGCTCCCCATCTGGAGCAGGACACCCACAGAGTAGAAGTCACGGCTGGTCACACTGGAGACGGGGACACAGTTTCAGTGACGTAACACTCGTCACGCCATCTTTCCCCTGTATTCTCTCTTTAAAGCTTACTATTTGATAAATACCGTATTTTTAGTTATTTATTTGTTTATCCTCCTCCTGTTTTCAGCTCCCTTGGGAGCAAGCATTGAACAGGCACGGATTCTTTCATCACTGGTACACACCAGCGCCCAGACTCAGCACCTGACACGAGTCATGCAGGAATTACCTTTCATGCATCCGTGAGCAAGCAAGTACTAACCGACAAAAACAGGTTACAGTGTGATACTAATGGTTCAGCCCCGTGTGTGCATGTGTGTGCATGTGTGTGTGTGCGCGCCTGTATCTATATGGAAGAGATTGAAGTGGTACATGCCAAAGATGGGCGATGGTTGCAAAATTGCTGAAAGAGTTCTTTAATTTCCTCTCTTTGGGTAGCTGTATTTCTTGAATCCACTAGAATGAATAGACACTACTTCGTAGCAAAGGGCTTGTTTCTTTGCTTTATTTCGTCTGTAGGGTGTTACCCTTTCGTCTGTAGGGTGTTACCATGTGTACGCACACATGTGGATGTACACGTATGTGCGGGTACAAAGCACACATGTGTGCATGTGGATGGAGGTTCAAAGTTGGTGTCAAGTGTCCTCTTTGCTCTTCACCTTTATACTATTAAAGTTAAGCACAGGTGTCAACGTAATAGTTGAGGGTTTGAGGTCCGGGCACATTTGTAGAGAATTAGTGGTTGAGTTAAGCCCAGAGCAAACCTGCAGGAGATTGTCTAGCTGATGGGGAAGGTCCAGCCCTTGGTGGGTGGGACTAGGCACTGAACAAGTGAATAAAGTACTGAGAGCTGGTTGAGGAAGTTGGCATCCTTGTGTGTACTTGGCCAGACATGCTGGTCTGGCAAATAAGGATTGTCCATCTCTCAGCCGTTATGTGGTGACGGTGTGGCCCTGGTCTTGGTGTGAGCTCTCCCATCAAGCTGGACTGAGAACTATAACCAGTAATCATACGAGAAAATAAATCCCTTGTTCCCTTAAGCCGTTTGATGGTCATTTATCAGCAACCACGCAGGCGGACTGTGACAGCAGGTCTCTCAGTGGAACCCAGAGCTCTCCAATGACCAGTCTGGCCAGTCAGCCTGCCTTGAACATCCCCCGTCTTTGCCTCCTGACTGCTGGGGTTACAGGAAGCCTCACCAGCCTCTCCATGTGTTCTGGGAATCCAAATCCCAGTCCCCGCACCTCTGGGTTGAACGCCATATTCACCGAGCTACCATCCCATCTCATGAGCTGTTCCTTAAGGTGTTTTGTTAAGAGAGAATCTGAGCGTGTTTCTCTAATCACATAGATGTGGGAGCTTGTAATCTTCACAAACTTTTCCAGATACTTCCAGGTGGGTGGGACTCAGGTTTCCAGGTCCCTACACTCTGGGTCCTTTGTCACATGAGGAGAACTACCACTTCTAATACCTTTGAACTGGGCTTTGGGGGGGCAGGGAAACTTGCTGAGAGAACTGCAGCACTTGGGAAGAGAAGCACAGAGGGTCGACCTTCTACAGACGTGGAAATGAGTCCTTCTGAAATCAACACCCAGTCTCTACGGGGGGATGTGGAATCAATGAGTGTGTCTCAGCACCAGACCAAGAGGCAGACCACAAAAGACCAATGAGCCCACCACTAGAATATACTGAAACTGGAAGCAGAGACCAGTAGACCCTGGATGAGGAGAGTTGCAGGCCAGGCAGGATTAGAACCCTCAACCGCACCAGACCAACTGCTCTCCAAGTCTCTTTACCAGTGTTTGTTAGACAATGTGTCTCCTCCTTTCAGTTGTGTGCAAAGCTGCACCCCAGGCTTCATGAATAATCTGCAGGGAGTTTGGAGGTTTCAAGCGAAGGACAGAGGACTAAGTACCATTGGTATGAGAGATGGCTAGTAAGAAAAATTAAGAGAGACTGGGGATATTATTTTACCCAGTGCGGGAGAGTATCTGGTTTCTATTCATGTGCTTTAAACTGAGTAACAAAATACCATTATCAGAGACAAGTTGATACATATTTCAGTCAGTAAGGCAAATAATCCAGTAAGTCAATGCGCTGTGTTTGCAGGAGAAGGAAGCCCGCCCTTAGTGTCTGGGAGGCATCCATGCAGGGTGATTCATGAGCGCTCTCCCTCCTGGAATTAGGCTTGAGTTCACATCATGAGAAATGGGCTTGCATCCGTCCCACGCTAAGGAGACAGGACTCTATGGCTCTGGCTTCCATCACCGCCCTTAATCATCCTCCGCAATGGAGGTTTATCATCTCCCTGTCGTTCTGTTAGCCACTCCGCTATTAGGAAAACGAAAAGCCATTCATTCTTCTGACGGCTGGTCATGTCATTCAGCAGGAGAACATCTCTAAAGAACCTCTGTTGCACAAACCAGGAATCCACCGCAGAGCAGTTCGTGCGAATACCAGGCTAACGGGAGGTCGCTGCTTCTGAATGAGGCCATGTTCAATGTCTTAACTTAGGCTTTTTTTGTTCTCTCAATGGTGTGATTCATAATCCTAAGATGTCAGAGAGACAACAAGCGCATGTGTACAGTCTATCAGCAGAGCCAGGGTGGAGCCATGAATGTTTATGTAGAGATAGATATGAAAGGTCTTGGGAGTTGGCTCAGCAGTTAAAGCGCCTTTCATACAAGCAAAAGGTCAGATCCCTAGATCCCATGTAAAATGCAAGTAGGCATGGCGGCCTGTCAGCAATTCCAGCCTTGGAAGGCAGAGTCTGGGAACCCCCAGGGCAAAGTGGCTAGCCAGTCTAGTCTT